>OX101793.1:17156538-17216538 GCA_944452715.1 Ophion slaviceki | reverse complement strand
ACCTTGCAGACGATTGATATGTGGGAGAGAAAAATAAAGATATACGTTTATTTGTAGAACTGGAAGTCGTGAGATTGCTGAGAAAATGTTATGTGGTTGATATTATAAAAATGCAGCGCCTGTTTGGTGTTTTCATAGCTTGGACCTAAAAAATAGGTCGATTTTAAATATTATTTTCTAACAATTTTGGAAGGACGAGCACGGGATTTTACACACGATTGATGGGAAAGTTGTGCTCAAGATGACGTACTCAGATAAGACGACACACCCTTAATATGTTTACAAATATTCGCGCTATGCGAGTAACGATGACGTTCTATGGTCGCCCAATAAGGGGGCGTACACAAATTACGTAACGCCAAATTTCTCTATTTTTACCCCCCCCCCTCCCCGCGCTCTTCCCTCACGTACCGCGACCGTAACGCCTGGTCGGGACGCACCCCCCCCCCCCCCCTATTCCGTTACGTAACGGGTGCTTTGTCGTCAATAATTGCGATTTTTTTTCATAGAAATAACTAATTATGAAAGGATTGGATTTATAGTCATTTTATGAAGTATATATTTATCTAGTTTTATACCAATTTTTATGAAAAGATCTTTAAAATTAAGGGGAGGTGCCTGAGTAAACGGCGAGACAAACAGGTAGACTTCCGGAATTTTTATCTCAAAAACTAATGTTTCGATTGGATCCGGGTTTTTTTGTTGGAAAATATGTACATTGAGGTATGTTTAGGAATTTTTAAAAATATATTCGTTGACTGGAAGCAATTCAAACGCGATTATCTCGAAACATAGTTTTCAAAGTCGGTGCCAGATGTATCTCGAAAACGGCTTGTCCGATTTTGTCCAAATTTGGATACAATATTCTTCGATAGTTTTTCTCGTTCGCCATGTAGGGGTTTTTCATTTGATTGAACCGTTGATTTTTTACGCAATGTGCATGCAATCCAAAATCGTCGGAGATTGCGAACGAAAAACGCATGTTAAATTAAAACGGTCGCAATTCCGTCAAAGATGAAAATTTTTTAAAAATCGTACGTGGCGAACGAGAAATACTATCGAAGAATATTGTATCCAAATTTGGACAACATCGGACAAGACGTTTTCGAGATACATCTGGCACCGACTTTGAAAACTATGTTTCGAGATAATCGCGTTTGAATCGCTTCCAGTCAACGAATTTATTTTGAAAAATTCTTAAACATACCTCAATGTACATATTTTCTAATAAAAAAATCCGGATCCAATCGAAACATTAGTTTTTGAGACAAAAATTCCCGAAGTTTACCTGTTTTTAACCGAGATATGTGCCTTGATTTAACGACGAGAAGGAAAATTTCTCCTCGTTGTCCCATCGATATATTTATGAAAGGTTATCTTTAAATGAAAAGTCAACAATTTATCGATATCTATACAAATGTAGCTATGGTTATGCTTAGCCGTTTTTTTATTTTGTTTTTTTTTTACAAAATGCCGACAGTTTGGACCTTATTTTTTATTTTCAAGGCCCTTTTTTTTCATACAATCATTAAAAATAGTAAAATGATCAAGATTTGAAAAATCGGCTACGTACCACCTTAGTCAATGCAATTACAAAAAAGTCAACAAAAAAATTTTCTCAATCGTTTGATAAGTTTTTGAGTATTCGCTGGGACAAGGTCGAAAAAAATAGTTTCGAGAAAAACGCGTTCAAAGTTTTCGTTACGCTTTGCTTGATATAAAGTTATATTTTTTCTATTATATTGAAACTTACATTAAGGGCGGGGTAAGGTTAATTCTCTGAAAAAAGCATACTTTGAAGAATTTTTTTAGACGATACAGGTGATGCTAGTTTATTTAATTAATTTGAAAAATATTTTTATTTAAATTAGGTAATTAATTTGAAAAACATTGATAAATAAGCCGTTAGCAGCAAATCACTGTAGGCGTCTCGAAAAAAAAGTTTTTTTGCGGTATACGCTATAACTCGTCACTGGATCATCTGAAACAAAAAAATCCAAATTCGTTCATTAGTTGACATGTTTCTCGAGGTAACGCTGCCGAGTTTTTTTTAATAATTACTTTTTTTTCTTACAATAACAAATTTGCCGATTTTTTAGCGAAAACCGCGTTACGCACTTCCGAGTGGTACCGAAAAAGAAAAAAATGAATTAAAAAAAAAATCGGCAGCGTTGCCTCGAGAAACATCTCACCTAATAAACGCATTTTGATTTTTTTGTTTCAGATGACCCAGTGTCGAGTTATAGCATACACCGCAAAACAACTTTTTTCGAGGTGCCTGCGGAGATTTGCTGCGAACGGCTTAATTGTCAATATTTTGAAATTAAAATTTAGGAAAATATAGTTCAGATGTTGTATTATTATATGGAAATTGATTAAATAAACCAAAATTACGTGTATCGTCTAAAAAAATCCTTGAAATTATGCTTTTTTTCGCCGAGTTAACCTTACCCCGCCCTTAAGGCCTTATATACGCGAATAATTTCGAAATTTTTCATTTTTTAAATTATTTTTGTTTCCATTACCCTGAACGGTTAGGAATACTTTAAGCTTTACAGAATTGAACAATTCTTTAAAGCTATTAAATGAGATAAAAATGCATTTATAATAGATACCGCGCGGCGTGCCCGACCGCCAACTTCAAAGCCGTTTTTCCACGATTCACTTTTTTGAAACTTGTGAAAGTTCTAGCTCTTGAACGAAGGCTCAGATCGCTTTGAAATTTTTACAACATATTCTTAGTATCATCATCTATCGTGTGAACCCCAGAAACAAAAATTTCAATGACACAAAAAAATATAAAAAATAAAATACCGACAGAAAAAAGTGTAAAAAAATGTTAAGTTTCGAATTTTTATTATAATAATTTTTTTTAAGTAATATTGTTGGTTCACACTGAAGATACATTCATTGTGCAACTATAAATATGTTCATTTTTTTCGGACACCCTCATCGATGCCGAGAACATTCACCATCAACGCGCGCAAAAAAAATACATTGCTTTATTATGTTACATCTCGGCCAGTGGTTACTATTTTTTATTTTTTTAACATATACTTAACCGTGTGCATAAATGATCCGTACAAAAAATGTTGTCAACATATGCGTCATTTTTTTTAACCGCGACTAGAAAAGTACCTTCGAAAATCGGCGAAATCGCGTATATAAGGCCTTAAGGCAGTAGTCTGGTCTAGCGCAAGATTTTTTACGTCATTTTTGGGTTGAAATAACTTTTAAACCCTTCAAGTTGTCTTGATGAAATTTTACATCTGTATTTATTGTTCCTTTGAGAATGTATCTACATTGAAAAATGTCATTTTAAGGGGTTACCCCCACTTGCGATTTTGAAAAAATCGCTTTTTTTTTGTTGCATTTTTTGAAGTATAAGTATCCGGGCCCATACTTCTGTATGGGCCCGTAATAGATGACTCTAGGTAAGTTTACAAAAAACAAATATTTTCTTCGTGTAAACTGAAATTGAAACTTTAAACGCGTTTTGCTCAAAATGGCATTTCTGAAGTCGGTAACCAAGATTACTCGAACACTAATGAACCGATCTTCTTGAAATTTTGCAGGCTTATTTAATACATGAAAATGTAGTCTTTATTCGTTCGATTTTTTTTTTCGAAAAACATGGCCGTTTTATAGCCAAAAAACGGCCGTTTTTTTCGTTAAAATCAAACCATTATCTTTGACTGTCCGCCATTTTGTGAAAAATGAATATTTTTTAAAATCCTTCGATTAAAGACTAGTTTATACTTATATTTCACTAAATCCATCCGCATTTTTTTTCAGATGATCCACTTCGCCGCAATGTTGGTCACCGCAAACCGTGTATATAAAAACATTATTTCATTGACGGCCATTTGCCACTAAACAATGTAATATTTTTCAATAAAAAAATTACTGAAAGTTCTTCAAGATGTGTTCTTCAAGATGGTATATTGATCGATTAAAAAAGTTTTGTAGTTTTCTTTAAAAAAATTCATGAAAAAGGCCTTTTTTGCGCTACAAGTGGGGGTAACCCGTTAAATATTTTCATGTAGTTTTTTATTTTTTTACAACATGGTCCGCCGAAAACCGCCTCAATCGGTGCCCACCCTGGGTGATGTTGTGTGCATCTGAACAATATATATATATATTCTCAATCTGTATGAGTATTCTGAGCACTGGTAGCACAATTAGTACTTAAAAAATTTTGTTACAAAATGGCGGCCTGTTAAACTTTGATTAACGATATTTCATACATTTTCGGGTATTCGACGAGTTATAAAATGTGGGCAAAATTATTGTTCGACTCAATTCTGCTGCCAGTTCTCAGAAAGAGGCTACCGAAGGTATGTGCGAAATTTGAGCTCGATCGGTCAATTAGTTATCGAGATATCGTGGGCGCCGATTTGAAAAACATAGTTCTGAGATAAACGCGTTCAAAGTTTTGATACCGTTAGATGAGGTTTGCGCGCGGCTTGCTCATAATTTCTACTACTCTGCTAATTTTTGAAATATCAATAAACGGTTTTCACGAGCGTATTGAGAAAGATCTAAGGAATAATAAAATGAAAAAAAAAATCGATTTTGTCAAATTTCTAGACCCGACTACTGGCTTAAAGTATCTAGTCGCGGGCGATACGACGGTTCTTCATCTTCATTATATTGCACAAAATAATAAGAGACTGCACTTCATCTATTGTGAACGATGCCATACCCGTAGGGACTGAGGGCACTAACCGGTCGCGCTACCTGTTCTCACTAAAGTGACTGGAACTCCGTCAATTTTCGGACTTGCGAATAAAAATGTTGCCAACATATTTTTGAATATATGTACTTCGAAAAATGATACAAAAAAATTTTTTTTTCTTAAAATATTCCTTGGAAAAATTGGGGAAGCCACTGTGCAAATTCTTGCCCAGTGCCTTCCCGTTAACTGACATTTCGCATAGAAAGCTGTCAACTTTCCGCTCCGAAATTGCGCGCGAGTCTTAAATTCAAAACTTGAACATGCAGAAATTTTGCTATTTCTGTCAATTCTAAAATTTTCGATAAAAAAAAACCTCAATAACTTCTTCGTGTACGTGAAGAAATATTAAGGTCCTCTCCTCCAACTATACTTGCAAATATCCAGAAAGATATTTCTCTCCCTCCCCCGTTTTCTCCTCTGTTTACTCATACAAATATCTCGCGAGCAATGCGATCGAGATTGTCACGTTTCTTGCAATGATTCATTATACACTTCGCTAACGAAATCGCCGTAGGGGCATTCGTTACCGCGCCCTGTCCAGTTATTTCTTCTCTCTGTCTCTAGCGTCTCACTTTTCTCGCTCGTACTACATACGATACTTCATCCACACCGATTCGCGGCATTCGAAAAAGACGCGCATGCATCGAAGGAAAAAAGCGAGAACGAAGAAACACGCGGATTGCCGAAAAGAACTTTTTGTCAAAGGGAACAAAAAAAATACGAACCGCCAAATAAGTGGGAGCCAGGGGGGAGGGATATGAAACGAGCTTTTCGATGCCGCGGGCAAAGGAATCGCACAAGTGTAAGCATGAGTATTTTTTCTTCTCGCTTGCACCAACGAATTTTCAATGCTCATGGTCCTGTACACCATCGACAAACAGAACGAGGAACTGAATTGCATGCCTGAGAGTTATAAATATATATATATATATATATATATATATATATATATATATAGGTGCTGGAAGTATTCGAGAAAAAAGTTTGCCACTTCGTGTCGGTGGTAGTCGCGGCTCCCGAGTGGTCCAGGCCCATTTTTCTGTATTATCTCGATGACGCGTTCTCAAAGACCATAATTTATAAAACCTGGTCTCCGCGCTCGCGATCGCGCCGAGGTAATGACATAATTCCCGCAGAGTCTCACCGTTCTCAACTCGTACCATTTACTGTATATATACATATACATATTAGAATTTAAATGACCGAATTTTACGTCTCCAAAACGGAAATTTAAGAACATTGAATAAACATTCCCATCCTTGGGTTTAAAATATAATAATTATACGAATTTTAATAAATTATTGAATAGATCGGCGATTGCTGTTTTTTAGAATTGTTATTTAATTGGACTGCACAATTGCATGCTGGCTGCAGATATTTGCCGTTTCATGTGTGATGGTATGATAATTTTTTAAATCGTGATCCTGCATTTCCGTGTTTGCAGATTATTTTTTTATTATAGCCCTGCAACGAGGTAACGTACTGGGGTGAAATTGAAAAAAAAGCGATCACCTGCGTGGCGCGCTCGTTCTTCAGGATTAAAACGAATTCACGTCGGATTTTGTCCTACGTGAGGAAAAAACCCGATGTAGTGTGTAAATTTATATATATATGGGACATTCCACGCCATTTCACCTAGCCATTTTTGGTTTTCCTGATTTTTTGTTGTATAATTGCACCCCATGGAAGGAATATCCACACCAATTTTGAGATTTTTATCTCTTCTCTTTTAGGGGTTATAATTTTTCAAAAATGTCAATTTCGGAAGTGTCGGAAACGTTTATACGCTGATAACTCCTGAACTAATTGAGATATCGACAAGTGTCACTATATATATTTTTTCATTTTGAAGCATACTTACGTTCAAAACTAGGAAAAAATTATCAATTATCAAAGTCAACGTTTTTTTTGCTTCTAAAAAGAAAACATTTTTTTTAAGTTGATCGCCTTTTTTCGAAAAAAATCTCCAAAACAGAGTGGCCTATTCTGTGACTTTTAAGACTAGTCTCATCGAGGGCCCATTTTTCCTTCAATTTTTTTCGAATTAATCATATTTTTTTTCAGAAGGCTTTTATCATTTCAATCTCCAATAACGCTATTAATGATTTTGTGATTTCCAATTCGGCTTCGTCAGGCGTGAAGCGGTTTTTTTTTCATTTATGCTGAACTTAACGAAAAAAAAGATTGTTTATTCAAAATAATTTTTTGTTGTTGTTAAATTCCACACAAACTCTTCATTATAGGAGATTCAAATGATAAAAGTCTTCTGAAAAAAATATGAATAATTCGAAAAAATGGAAGAAAAAATAGGCCCACAATGAGACTAGTCATAAAACTCATAGAATGAGTCACTCTATTTTACAGAATTTTTTGAAAAAAAAAAATAGACAAAGCCTTTGAATTCATTTGTAAAAAATGTTTTCACTTTAAAAGCAAAAAAAAACGTTGTCATTGATAATTGATCATTTTTTCATATTTTTTAACGGAAGTATGTTTCAAATTGAAAAAAATTATATAGTGATATTTGCCGATATCTCAATTAATTCAGGATTTATCAGCGTGTAAGCGCTCCAAAATTTCGAAAATTGACATTTTTCGAAAATTATCACTCCTAAAAGAGAAGAGATAGAAAATCTAAAAGTTGGTTTGGTTATTCCTTTCATGGGGTAGAATTTTACAACAAAAAATCAGGAAAACTAAAAATGGTCGGGGTCACGGGCTTGGTGAAATGGCGTGGAATGTCCCATATATATATAGATATATATATATTCACGAGTGACGAATTTCCACCCGATATATATTCGAGAGAGAGAGAGAGAGAGAGAGAAAAAGTACAGAGAGTACATACGTACCTGTCACGATGGCCTCGCACTCCACTGACAAAATAACTGCCAAGAGCAATGGTTTTTTTTCCTTCAATATTTTGTATTCAATGTCGTAAAAGAAATTCTAAAAAAATAGCTTGGGATGATTCACCAGGGATTTTTTGTTGTGTCCACGAATGTCCATCGAATCAATCGAATTGATCGAGAATCGGTTGTTGAGCTTCGTAAATGTGTTTGCAAGATTTTAGTATGCGCTCTTGTTCCTCTTTCGTGTACAAATGTCGCGCGTAAGACTCGACACCTTTTCGGCCGACTATGCAGGGCAGAGACATGAACACGTCTTTCTCGAGACCGTGACGGCAGCCCTGCAGGCAATGACGAATTTTTTACATTCGAATGAAAGAGGTCTCCAGATTATTTTTTTTTTAATCTACTTTCCAACGATTCTCTGTGGGCTTTTGAGGGATTTGTGTTTAAATCATTCGGGAATTACCTGAACAAAGGTAGATACTGTTATGCAGACGCAAGTGTTTCGAACGATCGCATCGACGATCTCGCTTGTGCATACGCCGAGTGCCCAGTTGCAGCAGCCCTTCCTTCTCGTTATATCGGCGCTGCTGCCGATCACTTCGCCGTGCAGATCGGACCAGCCTTCCGGATCGGATCGGCTACCGATCTCTTTGTTAATGTCCTTGAGTTTGATGCCCATCACGCTTACCGTCGACCATACGGGAACTGGGCGCGTGAAAAGTAGCAGTTTGATCCAAGATCGGTAGTGCGACAAGCCGATCACGATCGGCAAACAAATGGGTGATAAAACTTAAGGTAATCCTATACACTGAGAAAAAAAATCATTGATCCAATATCATTAGTGTTATTGAATGAAATTTCGTTTATTCAATTGTAAAATTGTTGGTGTAAATAATCGGATTTATTAGTCCAAACAAAACGCTATTGACTTTAATGACATGATAAATTAAAAAGTTTTTTTCATTCAAAAGATATATTGTTAGCCGAGAACAATACATTATTGAAACTATCTAAAAAATTATCGGGGACAAATTATATAGTTTTGAATGTTTTTTCTGCAACGAACAAAAAAAGCGTTTCAATTCATAACATGAATATTGTTGATTCGAGTACACAAGAAAAATTGAATTTCCCTCGTTTGATGTCAGATAAAATTTCTATTGAGTAAATATGTAATTTTTCTGTTTTCACCATATCCGATATTGATTTCCAAGTACATTATTCGTTAAGGGGTTACCCCCACTTGCGATTTGGAAAAAATCGATTTTTTTTATTGCATTTTTTTGAAGTATATGTATCCGGGCCCATACTTCTGTATGGGCCCGGAATACATGACTATGTAAGTTTACAAAAAAAATATTTTCTTCGTGTAAACTGAAATTGAAACTTTAAACGCGTTTTTCTCAAAATGGCGTTTCTGAAGTCGGTGACCAAGGTTACTCAAACACTAATGAACCGATCTTCTTGAAATTTTGCAGGCTTATTTAATACATAAAAATGTAGTCTTTAATCGTTCGATTTTTTTTTTCGAAAAAAATGGCCGCTTTATAGCCAAAAAACGGCCGTTTTTTACGTTAAAATCGAACCATTAACTTTGACTGTCCGCCATTTTGTGAAAAATGAATATTTTTTAAAATCCTTCGATTAAAGACTAGTTTATACTTATATTTGACTAAATCCATCCGCATTTTTTTTTTCAGATGATCCACTTCGCCCAATGTTGGTCACCGCAAACCGTGTACATAAAAACATTATTTCATTAACGGCCATTTGCCACTAAACAATGTAATATTTTTCAATAAAAAAATTACTGAAAGTTCTTCAAGATGTGTTCTTTAAGATGGTATATTAATCAATTAAAAAAGTTTTGTAGTTTTCTTTAAAAAAATTCATGAAAAAGGCCTTTTTGCGCTACAAGTGGAGGTAACGCCTTAAAATATTAATATTTTACATTCATTGAAAAGTATTAAGCAAATGTCTGAATTGGTTAAAAAGTTATGCGAAAATAAAATTTGTTTCTTGCGCATTTGGTGGAAAAAATTCAACCAAATCATGGCCGAGCTCCACCGAAATTATAGGTGTGAGGAAACCCGTAGTTCTCGGAGTAACCGCTAGAAGCCGCCCGCGCGCTCGTTTCTCATGAGCGTAGCGCGAACCAAACATCTTATACTCTGGAATATGATATTCTCTCCACCATTATCGTGGATGATCATACTAATGGTCACTTTTTATTTAAGATTTAAAACAAATTGAAAAACTTACATCCCATGGCATATTCGTTTCGATGCAGTAAAGAAATAATTAATTCTATTGATTATATTTTTGTACGAAATAAAAAATGTTGTAGCAACCGCTTAATTGTTTCATCCGTACATCTACGGATTGTATATACAATGATTTCAATAGAATATAATTTTGTTTGAAAGATAATGTAGATATGCAGAGAACAGAAGAACCTTTTCAAATAAAGTAATATGTTATTTAAATCAATTACATTTTCCAATATTTTATAGTATTGTAACAATCTCATGTATCGGTGGCACTCCGCAGTAGCACATTTATTTGGATCAACCAATTGTTGGTTTAATTGGTTTTTTTTCTCAGTATATCGCTTCACACTAGTCATACCTGATCATACTTGAGACTTGCACAATTTATATTTTTAACAAACGCAAAAAAAAAATAATTTGTAATAACTAAAGTTTTCCATGTAAAAACAGTTTAATAAATGTTCACATTTAATTAGAAAAATGAAGAAAAAAAATAGTTACTCCAACGATTCGTGAAGTATTTTTAGGTTTGATATTTGGCAACATTGGTTCTATCTTCGTCTCATTTTACTCAACCAGGCGAGTTCAACCTCCATGCTTTTCAACGTCGATCTGTCAAAACAATGTTAGGTGCGGGAAATATAAAGCATTGTATTCGGGCCACGACTAGTAAAAAGCGTGGAAAATTTGTCTCGACGAAATATGTCAGTTAAAAACGAAATATGTGTGGAAATTCGAATGAGTGAGATGAGGTTAGGACTACAGTCAGCTGTTGCCTTGCTGTCACGTCTCTTTATCGTGGCAAGTGGTAATAAATCCAATACCGGAAGTTTAAGTTAAACTTGATATTGCATAAAAGTTAGGTTAATAAACGTAATTTTCTGACAAGGAAGATCCCTCAGGTGACACCCTTCGATTTTGTTGAAATTGATTTGTTGAAATTGATGATATGTATTTTTTTTATCGGCGGAAAAACGGTTTTAAGGGGTGAAACCACCCCTTAATTTTTTCGCAATGTCACTACAGTGGATTTTTAATTCCGTCGGATTAGAAGAATATTTGTTTTTGTTTCATTAAAATCGGTGGACTCCTTGTGTGTGAAACTGCTATATTACCCCTAGAGATGCCTTTTTTCGAGGGGTGGTTTCACCCCTTAAAACCGTTTTTCCACCGATAAAAAAATACGTATCGCTTACTTTTCGGTGCTTTATAACATATCCAAATTTCAACAATATCGAAGGGTGTCACCTGAGGGATGTTCCCTGTGAGAGTATTAGATTACTACAAGTGTTGAGTATGTAGATCTGATTATTTTTAAGAATCTGACGGATTCCCACTACAATATACACTTTTGTAGCGACCGGAAATGGGGTTTTTGTATGTCGTCTCGGAATTCCTTTACAAAAATACGCCATTTTAATATTTTTTTCTCTGTGTTTAGGTCGATAACCGACCCTGAAATTTTGCGGAGACGATTATTAATATATGTACTAAAGCTCAAAAAAAAATTATGAAAATCCTATGGATTGAAGTCTGGCTATAGGATTACCTTAAGCACGAGGAAGACGAAAAATACAGCTTTGTTGTAAAAATACGGCTATTGTTTTTACCGGAAGTTGGACTATTTTCTCCGATAACCAGAGCCTGCACCGAGCTCGCAGAGACGTTGAGCTTCCGCGAGATGAAATACCCAAGTCGACAACTGTCGAGGAATGTCCCTAGACCGATGACGCGATTCGAGGGAAAGCCGGACAGCTTCATCGCTGCGTACGACAGAATGTCCACTGGCAATTGCGCGAAAAAAAAACATTTTTGACAAACCATCACACATCCGGAACACGTGCGAATATATATATATATATATATATATATATATATATATATATATATATATATATATATATTTTTTAATTGAAAGATTTCCTCACACCTGGATGAGTCACGATCAGGAGTATACTGTTGGGTGCAAATTTACAAACGTTCGGTATCACGACTTTGAGGATTTTCAAATTTTCAACGAGCAGAGAGGATCCTTTTTCGCTCGTTTTTTCCGCGCCTGCGCATGCGGTGATCACGCAAACCGTCGCGTCTCTCGCCAAACTGTAATCTAATGATTTTTCAAAGGGTGTAGACAAAAATTCATAAGTGATGATAAAATCAAGGATCAATTAATTTATTAATTAAAGGATTGATTAATGAATTCGTTGAAGGATTAATTAATGAATAAATCCAAGGATGAAATCATAGATAGATTAAAGGATTACTTGATTTATAAGTTAATTAATTCGAAAATTATTAAATTAATTGAGATATTCATTAAGAGGGGAGATACCTTTCGGCAAGGAATTTTTTTTCTGATTTTCATGATTTTTTTTAAATGAAAGATTTCTTCACCCTTTTTTAAACCTAGGGTAAGGATTTTCTTACACTTTTTTAGACTTAGGGTATGCTTTATTACTACTTTTGGCTGTTACATGGTATTTTTTATTAATTTTCAAAACTGGCGTGAAGTATAGCTAATAAACTAATCGACCGATTCTCATGAAATTTCGTATAAATCTTTCTTGCCTTACCGTCTTAAACATGATCCTAAATGTTTTTGAAAATTAAAAAAGAAAGTATTCTTTATTCGAAATGCAGTCATTTTTCGGAAAATTCAATATTTTTGTTTCAGGGCGTCCCATTTAATGGATTTTCAACATTTCTCATTTTTTCTTGGTTCAGCTTCTGCGTATAAGTGTTAATGGAAGAAAAGGCTTCATCGGTTTTTTTTTCTTCAGATTAACCTTTTTAAATTAATTTAATTTTTTAAATTAATTTAAAAAACAATCATGCAACAGCCAAAAGTCGTAATAAAACATACGCTAAGTCTCAAAAATGGTGAAGAAGTCTTTCCATTAAAAAAAAATCATTAATATCACCATTTTTGTCCTCGCTTAAAGGTATCTCCCCCCTTGATAAAAGAATTCGATAATTAATTAATCAATTTATCAATTCGAGGATTAATGACAATTTTTGGATGATCGAATTAAAGACATAGCTATTTAAAAAAAATCAACCACAAATTAAGCATTCGATAAATTAAATTCTCGGATTACTCGATTAACCTTTGGTTCCCACGATTTTTGGGTTCCCCAAAAAAGCCGCGACATGGCCAATGTCCTCAGCCTCGGCTCTGGCAAGATTTTCGTTCCTGTCGATGAGAATCAGTTCCGAGGCTAAACGCTGTAAAAACAAAACAAACAAAATGTGCTCTTTATTACTTAGTCATAATTCGACAATCGATATCCCCTCGAGGATACGTCAGTATCCATTACACTTCGTTAATCATCGGGCGCTCTCCCGCATTCGAGAAGAGGACAAAGGGGCAATCTTATTATTATTTTTTTGCCAGCTTATTTCCTTCTTCTTATTTGCTTTTCTTTTGTCTTTTTGTCTTTTTCATTCGATCCGGTTAGATGGACCTCGGATGGAATGCGGTTAACGTTGATGCATAAATGGGTTCGGTTGGGGCGCGAGCGCAGCACCTCGCGCTCTCGATGGTTTCATGCTCGATTGATCGATGTATAACACCAGCGAGAGGGAAAGAGAGAGAGCGAGAGAGAGAGAGAGAGGCCGTGTTCAGTTAGGAATTTAATATGAAGGCTCATTAAGGTACTCCAGCTTTATCCCCCTCCCCTCTCCAAGCCTCTTTATCTTTCACCCTCGCCCGAGATTTTTATTAATATCTTCACAACTAAGCACTATTTATCGTATAATTTAATTTGAGAAAATAAAAATCCAAGCTTCATTTTTTATTCTCTCTCTCTCTCTCTCTCTCTCTCTCTCTCTCTCTCTCTCTCTCTCTCTCTCTCTTTCTCTCTTTCTGAAAGCACACACACACACACACAGTTTTTGAATGAATTCGCAAAAAAGTCTTTCTCCACACCGGGATAGTCACCAGTCTCCAGGCCGTTTTGACTGAGGTTTATTGGCATTTAAGGGGTTACCCACACTTACGATTTTGAAAAAAATCGATTTTTTTTATTGCATTTTTTTGAAGTATAAGTATCCGGGCCCATACTTCTGTATGGGCCCGGAATAGATGACTCTATGTAAGTTTACAAAAAAAAAAAACATTTTCTTCGTGTAAACTGAAATTGAAACTTTAAACGTGTTTTTCTGAAAATGGAATTTCTGAAGTCGGTGACCAAGATTATTCGAACACTAATGAACCGATCTTCTTGAAATTTTGCAGGCTTATTTAATACATAAAAATGTAGTCTTGAATCGTTCGATTTTTTTTTTTGAAAAAATAGCCGTTTTATAGCCAAAAAACGGCCGTTTTTTTCGTTAAAATTGAACCATTAACTTTGACTGTCCGCTATTTTGTGAAAAATGAATATTTTTTAAAATCCTTCGATTAAAGACTAGTTTATACTTAAATTTGACTAAATCCATCCGCATTTTTTTTTCAGATGATCCACTTCGCCGCAATGTTGGTCACCGCAAACCGTGTATATAAAAACATTATTTCATTGACGGCCATTTGCCACTAAACAATGTAATATTTTTCAATAAAAAAATTACTGAAAGTTCTTCAAGATGTGTTCTTTAAGATGGTATATTGATCGATTAAAAAAGTTTTGTAGTTTTCTTTAAAAAAATTCATGAAAAAGGCCTTTTTTGCGCTACAAGTGGGGGTAACGCCTTAAGTCGAGCAGCTCGTAATTGTTAATCGTTAAGGGGTCTTTTCACTTTAGACGCTAAAAAAGGTTATTTTCGTGGATTTTTTAATCGGTTTATATCATAGATATTGATATTAAAGTTGTTACCCTTAAGGGGTTAGGCTTGACGGGCATAAAATCATGTGCGAATTTAACAATTTTTTTTTCGTATGAAAAAGTGATTCACTTGTTAAATTAATTACACATCTATTTAGTATGAATATCAAGCTGTTGGAAAATATATACATATTTTTTCTATGTTCAAAATGGCCGACTACTAATCTTTTTTGTTATCTTTTTTTAGGCGCTCCGCGGCGTGACATTTAGCATCAACAATTCTTTACCCACAACAAAAAACAAAAATTGTCATCAATCTATATTAGAATACCTAGAGCAGTACGTACGGAATTTAAAAAATATTGTTTTATTCAAAAGTTGTAGGAATTTGAACTGGGTGGGGGTAAAAATGTCGAATGACCAAATATAGAACGACAAACATTTCGAAACGACAGAACTATGAACTCTCAAAATAACGAAGGTTAAATCATTCGAAATTTTATCTTTCGACTGATAAAAAAATCGAATGACTATAAATCGAACCATTATTTATTAGAGAGGTAATTTATTCGAAAACGAATATTCAGATAGTCTGCAATTCGGAACATAAAAATACAGAATCGAAAAATGTAGAACACCCATATCTCCGAAACAGAAAATAGCGAGTGCCTAATATGCGTAATACCGTCTATGGCGAAAAGCAATATATCGAAACGCAAAATGTCGATGGCCCGAAATGTCGAATGCCGAAAGGTCGAACGGCCAAAATGGCGAACGTGGTGGGGCCCGTCACGTGGGACGACTGTCTTACGATATTTTAGCCTACAGACCGCCAACGCCATCTCGCAGCTTCACTCTGAGGCGCAAGTGACGTATTGCTCGATTCGCCATTCGGGCCGTTCTACATTTTGACCCTCCGCGATTTCAACCACTCGACTTTTTGGCCGTTCGCTTTAATGATTTTCTGCATTGTGAACCATCGCCATTTTTTTAATTCGGAGAATTGTCGTCTCGAATTATTTGGTGTTATGCATACAGGCCCATCGATTTTATGTTTTTCGATATTTTATTAAATCTGATTTTTGTTTTTCGCTATTTATCAACTTCCGAGATTTTCATATTCGTAATTGTTATTTTCGACTTCACAGACTCTAGTAAGATTGATCTACCTATATTCGAACATTCGTCATTTTCGAATTCGATATTTTGGCGAATCGGCATATCGATCGTTCGACATTTTTCCCCCCACCCTTTGAACTTAAGAAATGAATTTTCAGTGAAAAATTTCGTTATAACAGCTCATAAACTGCTCATAAAATGAAAAGTTTTCGATTAATCAGAAATTCCGTACGCACTTCTCTGCGACATGCAATCAGGAATATAACTGTTAAATTTTAAGTAAATCGAGTGATAATTGTGGAAGTTACTTGTCACGCCAATTGGAAAAAGCTGTTTCGAGAAGTTTCGAGTAGTCGGTCATTTTGTACATTGAAAAAAATATATATATATATATTTTTAACAGCTTGATATTTATACTAAATAGATGTGTAATTAATTTTATGAGTGAATCACTTTTTGATGCGGAAAAAAAATTGTTAAATTCGCACATGATTTCATACCCGTTCGTGTGGCCTAACCTCTTAATAAATCAACTTGCGAAATACATTTAAAAAGTTTTTAAATTTATTTAAGGTACTATTTATGGACGAAAATGGTAGTTAAAAAAATGTTGTGAAAAATTGTCGGTCTGCGCTGTTAATGAAATCTGAGAGATGGATCATCCGAAACAAAAAAATCAAACGGTTTTAGATTCAGTATGTCATAGCGCATATTCCATTTTTGATACATGCAAAAATAAAAAAATGGCGGACATTTTTCGAAAAAACAAAAGTAACGTGTTTTTTTTCACCGTTTTTGGCAAAAAAAATAGTAAATATATAAAATTTTTTTCAATCCTCGATATTTGCTATAGCTATAGTTGTAATGAATATGTGGTTAAAATTCGATAAGGATCGGTTCAGTAGTTTCGAAGATTTTATCAACAAGCCGTCGAAAAACGTGTCCAAAGTTTGTTTGGGTTACATAAATACATACATTTAAAAAAAATGTATTTCGAAGGCGTGTAACTTAAAAAAAAATTTTAAATAAAAAAATTAAGTGTAACAACTTTTATATCGATATCTATAATATAAACCTATAAAAAATTCATGAAAAGCCTTTTTTAGCGTCTAAAGTGAGAAGACCCCCCTTGAATGTGTGTTGCCACGTAAAGGACAGGCATGACAGAAGACCTCTCCAGAATCTCATCACCGTCGTTTAGCTCTGCACGTAAGTACCCACCCGGGTCCATCACCATCAATGGATCTCGTTGGCCATCGATACGACGAAATCCTGTGTACGATAATCACGAGCAAAAGTGCACCTTGACGAATCTACTGGTGAATTCTCTCTCGAGAGTGGGCGAGGAGAATGGCGGTTCAGTTGTGCAGCGAGTACTTTGTCTCGTACCGGAAATCGATTCCGGGCTTGTCAGCGAACAAAAGTTTCTCAATGGAAAGCAGCCGGTAGGACGTGTACACGCGCATCGTGCTGTCAGTTGAAAATCGTCGCGTGGATAGGTGGCCGAGATAGGCGCGGCTGATCGCGATTTTCCCAGACAAATTGGTCCTGAGAAATCTCCATTTGGAATTTCCAGACAGCGTGATGTTCTTTGCTCATCGGCGGAAGAAGTCGTTTTCGAGCGAGGATCGCGAGGAGTCGATCCCTTGTTCGCGCAAGATGACAATCTGTCACGAAGCGACGGACAAATTCTACGTGAGGACAAATATCGTTGCAAATTTGGGCCTGGACAAACTTGGGGTAGGTCGAAGTTGGTGGAGGCCACTGGTGGCGGTGGTGCTGCTGTTTTTCCGTCGAGCGCGAGATTGCACAGGGAGGAAAATTTGACGCAGGTATTCTTCGCTGATCTCGAAGGACACGTGATCCTGTCGCAAAAGTTTTCCGCGACGACGAGGCTTCCTGGACCTTTCGACGTCTCGGCAGGATTGGCCGAACTCGGTCTTCCAGGACATCGCTTGAAGGATGTCGCAGGAAGAGGTGGCAAAGGACGTACGGATGTCCGTGGAGCAGCGAGCCTGCATTCTTGAGCTTCGATGATCGGCTTCGAGGCTGACGAATTTGCCCTTGCCAGGTGTCCCGGGCAAGAAGAAGGACACCTCGTGCTCACACTGTTCTCATACTTCCTTATAATGTCCTTGATTCGTTCGGTTAGGCTACGTCGGTCCGTCGAACAATCTTGCCGATCGTTCATTCTCTCGTCGCATTGCTAGCGACCTTCAACGGATGAAGCATTTTTTCTTTCGCTGTCGTCCTAAAGAGCCAACTTCTCGATGACGTGACCGCGGATATTCCTGATCCCCGCTGATGAAGCACGCGTGGAGACTGAGATTTTTCTTGCCGGGAGAATTTTTTTGAGATCGAAAAACAAAGCGTTAACCTAAAAGTTTGACAGCCCGTTTGCGGTTATGGCATGCGAACGAGTCACGGGCTGTCAGTCCGAAACTGTCATCGTTTTCGGACGCGGACACAGAGGGAGCACATCATCTTCCGCGGGCTTCGAGCGAGACTTTCCCAAGTTAGCAATTTTCAAAAAGTTGTCCAAAAGTTGGCTAAATGGGTACCAAATGTCCGCCTGGAAGTTATCTTAAGGGGTTACCCCCACTTGCGATTTTGAAAAAATCGATTTTTTTTATTGCATTTTTTTTAAGTATAAGTATCCGGGCCCATACTTCTGTATGGGCCCGGAATAAATGACGCTATGTAAGTTTACAAAAAAAAATATTTTCTTCGTGTAAACTGAAATTGAAACTTTAAACGCGTTTTTCTCAAAATGGCATTTCTGAAGTCGGTGACCAAGATTACTCGAACACTAATGAACCGATCTTCTTGAAATTTTGCAGGCTTATTTAATACATAAAAATGTAGTCTTTAATCGTTTGATTTTTTTTTCGAAAAAATGGCCGTTTTATAGCCAAAAACGGCCGTTTTTTTTTTCGTTAAAATCGAACCATTAACTTTGACTGACCGCCATTTTGTGAAAAATGAATATTTTTTAAAATCCTTCGATTAAAGACTAGTTTATACTTATATTTGACTGAATCCATCCGCATTTTTTTTCAGATGATCCACTTCGCCGCAATGTTGGTCACCGCAAACCGTGTATATAAAAACATTATTTCATTGACGGCCATTTGCCACTAAACAATGTAATATTTTTCAAAAAAAATATTACTGAAAGTTCTTCAAGATGTGTTCTTTAAGATGGTATATTGATCGATTAAAAAAGTTTTCTAGTTTTCTTTAAAAAAATTTATGAAAAAGGCCTTTTTTGTGCTACAAGTGGGGGTAACTCCTTAAAGTTAACAATCATCGCAAAAGATAACTGTTGGGCACATGATAACTTACAGGTAACTTCCAAGGGGACATTTGGTACCCATTTGGACAACTTCTGGACAACTATTTGGAAATTGCTACCTGGGTTGGTCTTATTACAAATGTAGGCAAATTCGAAAATAAGAGAATAAAAATGTAATTAAAAAACCGAGATCAGAAGGGATTTTCGAAAACACGATCTGATCGGCGATCGGCAGTAAGCGGACCATCGTCGAATTTCAATAGTCTCGGCATTGTACACAGCCAAATGGGAGCAACGTTCCAACGGAACGATGAAAAAAACAACCAAGAAAGCCAAGTATAAAGGTAAGCCCGCCTCGTATCCGTTGTTAAGAAACCCTTCGGTAATTTGGATGCACTTTTGTTCGTGCCGATACATGCCACACGTGAATATCCCCCAAATAGACGGTTATAATATAACGGAACCGGAAACGAGGGTGGAAATAAATATCATTATCCGTTCTTCTGCGTCACACCCGCTCGCATGTATTTCGTGTCACGATTTGATAAACCGCAGCAGTCGAGAAAGTCCAGTTACCGAATATAACGAGCGTACGAACAATGATGAAAATAATGATTTTTTAAATTGTTAGGTGGATTCTCTCGTTACCTCCCGTACGAAAAAGGTGTTGATTATTTTTCGAAATTTTGCCACATTTGCCGACTCTGGTGTTATGAGTTGAATTTGCATAAAACATCTATTATTTGGGGTTGTTTGAATTTGGACGGAAGATCTATTGTTTATGTTTGGTTGA
Source organism: Ophion slaviceki (assembly GCA_944452715.1). Taxonomy (NCBI): domain Eukaryota; kingdom Metazoa; phylum Arthropoda; class Insecta; order Hymenoptera; family Ichneumonidae; genus Ophion; species Ophion slaviceki. The sequence goes on along the minus strand of OX101793.1, from coordinate 17,196,705 downwards.
ATTTGAACGGGAGGTCCATTATTTGCATTGGTTAAATTTGAAAAGAAGATCTACTGTTTGGATTGTGTCGAATTTAAGGGGTTACCCCCACTTACGATTTTGAAAAAATCGATTTTTTTTATTGCATTTTTTTGAAGTATAAGTATCTGAGAATAGATGGCTCTATGAGTATAGGATAGATGACTCTATGTAAGTTTACAAAAAAAAATATTTTCTTCGTGTAAACTGAGATTGAAACTTTAAACGCGTTTTTCTCAAAATGGCATTTCTGAAGTCGGTGACCAAGATTACTCGAACACTAATTAACCGATCTTCTTGAAATTTTGCAGGCTTATTTAATACATAAAAATGTAGTCTTTAATCGTTCGATTTTTTTTTCGAAAAAAATGGCCGTTTTATAGCCAAAAAACGGCCGTTTTTTTTCGTTAAAATCGAACCATTAACTTTGACTGTCCGCCATTTTGTGAAAAATGAATATTTTTTAAAATCCTTCTATTAAAGACTAGTTTATACTTATATTTGACTAAATCCATCCGCATTTTTTTTTTCAGATGATCCACTTCGCCTTAATGTTGGTCACCGCAAACCGTGTATATAAAAACATTATTTCATTGACGGCCATTTGCCACTAAACAATGTAATATTTTTCAATAAAAAAGTTACTGAAAGTTCTTCAAGATGTGTTCTTTAAGATGGTATATTGATCGATTAAAAAAGTTTTGTAATTTTCTTTAAAAAAATTTATGAAAAAGGCCTTTTTTGCGCTACAAGTGGGGGTAACGCCTTAAATAGAAGATTTATTGTTTGGGTTTTGTTGACTTTGAACAGAAGTTGTGTTGTCTGGGTTTATTTGGGTTTAGTTGGATTTGAACAGATCTATTGTGTGGTTTGTTTAAATTTAATAAGAAGATCTACTGTTTGGATTTGGTCGAATTTAAACAGAAGATTTATTGTTTGGTTTTGTTTGGGTTTGGTTGAATTTGAACAGATCTGTCATTTGGGTCAATTATCTGACGATTTTTTAGGCAAATTTTTGGAAAGTGAAAAATTTGCCTAAAAAATCGTCAGATAATTGTTAGTAAAAAATGAACTATGCAATATTAAAAAAAATCCTACGTACTTTCATAGACAATGTATATTTCAAGATATATCCAACATTTCAAGTAAATCGGTTGAAAATCGTCTGAGTTATGTTTCCAGCCAACTTGAAAAATGCAGTTTTGAGATAAACGCTGCACAGCCGCCATTTTGAAATTGATCGCTTCAAAGAAATTATTCTATACAGTCACTGATATGTATGATAGAAACCCTTTTTGTAATCTCGATTTTTTCAAAAGTTTTTCTGAAAAAAAATCCCCGAAAAGTCTATTTGTTCGGCCCCTAGAGTGGCCTAACCCCTCAATGTTCCGAAATTACAAGGTTCGTCAAGATCACGCCAGCGAAAGTCTACACAGTTGACTGTAAATGATGCAGAACCTACAACATTGTCCAGACAAATTTCAAAATTGACGTAAAATCACTTCTCGATAAAACAAAATTCTCGAAATAATTCATCGACTCATTGAAAATTTTGAAACTTTTGAGTCTTCCATAGCCGAATTATTTTGACGGTCTTCAGATTTTCGAAGTTTTCGTCGTTCGTGTAAAATACTTTCGGAGTTTCGATATTTCGGGGTAGTATTTTGAGCGTTCTGATCATCCAAAGTTCGGAATTTCCACCCAGCTCCCCATAGAGGGTCGCCTGTCGTAACAAAAATGCCAGCATTCAGCCATTAAACGGTTTGCTGATAATCGGCCAATGATTCGTCGACCAGCATTGGGGTACTGTAGGCGGATGAACGGCTTGCCAGATCTATGCCAGCCATTCGTGGGCCAATACTATCGCACCGATAATGTGGCGATCAGCATTGGGGTATCGTAGGTAGATGAACGGCTTGCCAGTTCTATGCCAGCCATTCGTGGGCCAATACTATCGCACCGATAATGTGACGATCAGCATTGGGGTATCGTAGGCGGATGAACGGCTTGCCAGATCTATTCCAGCCATTGATGGTTTGTTTTTGGGTGTTTTGCAAATGCAGGTCGTTAAACTGTAACACGTAAAAACAAGGGATAAGGTTTCGAAAAGCATATCCCACTGATGAAGCTGAAAATTTGCACCAACCTTCTTTTCAATACTTTAAGAGAACCTTTAAAAGGATATTGGCGACTAGCAATAGTTTTCGATATATCGTATATTGAAAGTTATCTATTGTACTGCGCTTCTACTATATTAAATAAACCCAAACAAAACCATCCCACATGGCAAGTGATATGCACATACGGGCGAGCACTGTTTGCCAGGAAGCAGCGCGGCCGGAGGAGTGGGGGGTGTCTATCGGATATATAGATATACTCGTATGGCGTGAAATAATAAACTTTATAATGCGATATATCGAAAACTATTGCTAGTCGTCAAAAATCCGTTAACGGTTTCTCTTAGGATAATGAGAGGAAGTTCATTGCAAAATTTCAGCTCGATCAGAGGAGTATGCTTTTCGGAACTTCACCCAAAACGACCGAGTTATTTTTACAGCCTAAATGGACCGAAAAAAATTATCGGTAAACTTTAATGTCACGAATAAAATTATCGGCATAAAAGTAAGGAACGAACAAACGATAGATTCTGTAAGTGTTAGAATGGCTAAGTGGGTAGGGCGCTCGACACTAGAACGAAAGGCGCAGGTTCGATCCCGATGAAAGGCAAAAACTTGAACAATTCAGAAAGCGTTTTTAATGCAATTATTCTATTTACATGGACATAAGTAAAGCATAAGAAAACAAAAAAGATACTACTAGAATTTTTATATTCATAATTTGTCAATTTTTTGTTTTTCATTTCCGGTAGAAGATCCGGCAGCCGTTGCTGGGCCAATATGGGGGTGTGATAGTTGGCCAAGTCTTAGCAGCCATTCATGGTTTACCATTACCAACCATGCATGGTGCGGATCTGGCCCGTCTGTATAGCCATTACCGCGCCATCGTTTGTTCTCTGGCAACCAGTCGTGGGCCATTACTGTGCCGATTGTAAAACCCTATTTGGGTCCCCAGTTTCCTGGTTAACTCGTCCATGTGTTTGTTTTTCGAGAAACCAATATCCCGAAGATATCCTTGCTCCAGTGAACATTCCGCGTTATCGTGTCTATCCATTTTGGCGGTTTCAAAGATCTTCCCGGGTTTACCGGCGGAGTCGCGGGGTCTCGATAAGCCGCACGCGAGGCGCCGATGAAGGGAGAAAGTCGTATAACGAGTATAACGTGTGCTACACGAGACGGATGACTGGGTGTACACGAGGTGGAGAAACGAGAGAGTGTACAAGACAGGAAGACACAGAGTTGCTTCTGGTGGTGGAAGACGGTGCAGGAGTATAAAAAAGCGAAGGAAAAAAAACGCAGGAGAGGAAAGAAGAAGTGCCACATTATTACTGTAGTGTCGAGTAGCCCGAGTATCGCGAAACACAGTGAAGAAATAAACAAACGAACGAACAAAAATAAATAAAGAAGTATTAGCGCGTACGCAAGGCTGAGATGGGGGGGGGGGGGGGAGAAAAAAGTGTCTGAATTTCGGTACGTCGGAGGAGCGATAAGAGGAAGAAGTTGGTGTGTGTCGTTCTCCCGTGTCCTCAGGAGCGTGGTCAACCAGGTATGGATTTCAGGCTCTCCAAGGATATCCACGAGAGTCTCTCGGCTCTCGGGCACAACATAAATCAGTCTCCGGGGAAGCGAGAGGTCCTCTGCCTCTTTCTCTCTTTTCCCCTGCTTTGCGGGGGCGCATAGCGAAAGGACGACGTGTAAATGCTCGCCTTACGATCCGATAGCGCGACGAGAGGGAAAGAGAATCCGACCAACAGCAGCAACGTCGAGAGTACCAGAAGGAAGCTCTCGTTTCTTCCTATCTTCTCGTTTCTTCGTTTGTTCGTACCCCTTTTTTTCCATCTCGACTGCGCAACCTCTGCGAGTGCCTGTGTATCTTGTTGGATTCGTTCTTTGCTCGGTCAATTTTACCCCGGTGCTGGATTCTTCATAGAGGACGGTATTCTCTATAATGGATGATGAAAGTCCGATTCGAATGATAGGAGGACGATTATTGTGCATGGGGTCCGAGGAGATTGTGGTTGGATCATAAACTCGGTTCTCTTTTCACTTTTTTGCTCCTGTCAATTTGCTACTTCTGTTCGTTGTCGTTTTCGCTCTGAGGGGTCTTCTCAATTCAGACGCTAAAGAATATTTTCGTGGCTTTTTGATAGGTTTATATTATAGATATTGATATAAAAGTTGTTACACTTAAGGGACTATGGCAGTGTGAACGCTGAAAATTTGGGTGATTTTCGGGAATTTTTTGGAAGAAAAGTACTCAATTAAATGGTTCGGAAAATTAAGAATATATTTGGCTATATTTGACCTATATTACATAATTTTTTCATGGAAAAATATTAAGATCCAAGCGACTTTAGCGCTCCCTTCGGAGGCGCAAAAAAAAGTTCCTCCACTGCTGACATGATTCCGGCCGATTGAGTAGCTGAAACCGAAAAAGGAAAAAAAATCGTTGAACTGGAAGGTATTTCCTGTACAATGACGTAGGATTTTCGAAAAATATCAAAATCTAACAAAATGGCGTAGTTATTGAAAAAAGTCTGTTTTCTTGCCTATAAAATGGTCGTTTTTTTCAATGCCAAATCGTCTATTTTCATCCAATCAAAAATATCCTACGTCATTGTAGAGTAAATACATTCAAGAGTACTCAGTTCAAATTTCAAGTGAAACGGATAATTGCTCTTTGAGTTACAATGTCAGCAAATTTAAAAAATCTCATCTCGAGAAAAACACTTTTAACGATTTAACTATCGATTTTTGCAAGATAAAATGATATTGATATAAATTATATAAATGATAATGATATTCTTGAAAGTATAAACCGTCGAAAAAGGCAAAAAAAAAATGTTTGAAGTGTCACACTGGTATAGCCCCTTAATTTCGAAATACACAACAAAATTTTTTTAATTTACTTGAGTCACTATTTATAGACAAAAATGGTAGTTGGAAAAATGTCCTATAAAATGTCGGGTCTGCGCTGTTGATGAAATCTCGGAGATGGTTCATCCGAAATAAAAAAATCAAACGATTTTAGATTCAGTATGTAAATGGCTATTGCGCATATCATACGATTTTTTATGTATGCAAAAATAACAAAATGACGGACATTTTTCGAAAAAAACGTTTTTTTTTCACCGTTTTTGGCAAAAAAAAATAGTAAATTTCAAAATTAAAAAAAATCCTTGATATGCGCTATGGCTATAGTTGTAAAGAATATGTGGTTAAAATTTCATAAGGATCGGTTCAGTAGTTTCGAAGATTTTATCAACAAGCCGTCGAAAAACGTTGTTTCGAGAAAAACGCGTTTAAAGTTTGTTTGGGTTACATAAATACATTGAACAAATCTTTGTATTAATTATATTAATAAATGTCTAAAGTGAGGAGACCCCTTGAAATGCCGCTTCGTCCATCATGCTGCGGGTATTTTTCGATTTTTGGCAGAATTTCAAAGAGGGACCTCAATTTTAGTGAATTTTTCCACACTTTTTCAATAAAGATTGAGGGTTTCGAGGGAAATTAATAGTGACTTTGTGTTCAGGGGCAAAAATACGAAAATGGACTTGGAAAAAAAATATTACGATCGAAATAAAACTTCGTATCAGGGCCAAAAAAGTGGCTTCAGAAAATCGACGATAATATGGTTTTCTATTTGGATTAGAGAACCCACTCTATGCTCATTTTGTTCGTTATCGTTTTCATTTCAAAGTACCGCTTCGTTCATTGAGCTGCGGGTGTTTTTCGATTTTTGGCAGAATTTCGAAGAGGGACCTCAATTTTAGCGAATTTTTCCACATTTTTTCAATAAAAATTGAGGGTTTCGGGGGAAATTGATAGTGAATTTATTTTCAGGGGGCAAAAATACGTAAAATGGACTTGGAAAAAAAATATTACGATCGAAATAAAACTTCGCATCAGGGCCAAAAAAAGTGGCTTCAGAAAATCGACGACAATATGGTTTTCTATTTAGATTGGGGAATCCACTCTGTGCTCATACTGTTCCTTATCGTTTTCGCTTGAAAATGCCGCTTCGTTCATTGAGCTGCGGGTATTTTTCGATTTTCGGCAGAATTTTAATAGTCCATAGCCATTTCGCAATGTCCTGTTTCCTATTGTCCTGATCACTCCTTCTCTCGTATCGCCTAACAAAAACTTCACTTTTGCCAATAACGATAGGAACCTTTTAAGATACCCAATCCCCTATCGACAGACGAAAAATCACGTTTCGAAAATATTGCAGACTGGCTCGCCCCTAATTGATTCCATTTCATCATGCAGCGAGATAGGATCCGTTTTGTCAAGTGTGTTTAGACTCGTTTTAAATGGCCCCGGTACCGGAGACATGGAAATATTAGTTTTCAGTAGGTAAAGCGATACGATCCTCGGAGATAAGATCGTGGAAAAAAAATCGTTGTCGTGTCTCTTGGACAGCGAAAGAACTCACTGAGAATGAACAACCGTGTTCACCTCAGGACCGTGTATCTTATACTTTCGTGTATACAGGATATGGGTCAGTGTTGTGAAGTGCGTGGGCAGGTAAGCGCATCGATAAAGTGATAGAACTTGGCCTGGACCAGAACATGAGACAAAGAGAGGGAGGGAGAAAGAGAGAGAGAGAGAGTCCACGGGTGCGGGCCCTGAGATTCATGATCCAAGATTGAATTTCCAATGCTTATCCGCATAGCCCATCGTCCCAGCCTCGAAGCGTGTTGGAAATGGAATAATAAAGATCCGTTTTGACTGATAAAATGAGAAAAAAGTGAATCCCATAAACATTGAACAGGTTGGACATTCAAAGGGCCAAAAATCGAAATTGGAAATAGGCACGATTTTTTTGGGTCATATTTGGGTTTGATTCCTCCAAGGGATTTTTCCACAGTATAAAAACTGACAATTTGTCACGTCCTTTTGGTAAATTTAAAATACTGGTTTATCGACGTAAAAAAGGCAGATGCTTAATAGTAAAAAGAAAACATCTAATCTGCAATATTGATGAGGGGTTGTAATTATTTTGTTACGAATAAAATGGTTCAACGGGAACCGAACAAAGTTAATTAATTCGAACGAATAGATAAAATAACATAAAAAATGCGTAATAAAAATAGTTAATAAATGGATAATCGAAATAATTTGAAGACGTGAAAAAAAGTAATTAAAAATAGGTAATAAAAATAACTCAAAATGCGCGATAAAAATAATTGAAAGTACGTCAAAAAATGATTTAAAAATCCGTAACGAAAATCATAAAAAACGCGTAATAAGAATAATTAAAAAATACGTCATTAAAAACGAATACGTCGCTCAATATCGCGTCTAACCTTAAAGAGTATGGAAATTCCTACAGCCACTCCAGCGTACCCGCTGCCAACAATGGCAATCTTGGTTTTATTATCATCCACGGTGACATTATCTTGGGGTTGTCTCGCGAGCAAAAACGTCGCGGTGTTCTCGGTCGTTGGCCGGACACATTTTTTATTTGAACCTTGGTTCATCGTATCGATAGACGAAAAAAAAAGACGATTCACAAAAGTCACAACTAGTCGTACGCGGCGGCTGACTCGATCATCAGTTCTGTCATGACTCCTACAGCCTTCGCGTGGAGTACTTCCGGAACGATGTAAACGCGGAAAATGGTGCGATGTATCGAGAGGTTGATAGACAGAAAAAAGAAGAAACAGACGAACGTCAAGCTCACTCAAACTCGGGATTCCATCCACTTTTATTTTCGGAACGTCATAATTTACGTCATACACCTGTCAGTGACAAAGTGGACGGCCCGACTTACCGGCAGCCGCTTATGGGGAATCTTAGCTAATCGTGATGCAACGAATTCCTCTCACGGAAAATAAGAAAATACATTTGTAAAGTCGAGGGGAACGTTTGTGTATCTTGACGGACACGGGAAGAATAAATTAGAGGAAAAAAAATTCAAAAAACATTCTAAACTGGATAAAGAAATTATTGTCGTAGCGATGAGTACATTTTTTTCAATTTTTGGTAAATTAACGTAATAACGAAGAAATACAATTGTTCAATTACTAACAGGAGTTGACTCAGGAGCATAAACCCATCTGGGAGAACTCTCGAAAATAAAAAAATTGTAAAATGTCAAGGGTGAGCACAAATTAAAAGGGCCGGCTCCCCTACAAAGGCTTACGAAAGAAGATGGCAATTAATTATCTTGTAGTTAAATAATGCGGACACCAAGAAACAAGCACGAACCTTATGGGGTTAGGCCACTCTAGAAGCCGAAAAAATAATCTTTTTGGGAATTTTTTTTTTTTTGAAAAACTACAAAATAAATCTAGATTACAAAAAGAGTGTTTATTATACATATCAGTGCCTCTATACAATAATTTTTTTGCAGCGATTAATTTCAAAATGGCAGCTGTGCAGCGTTTATCTCAAAACTGCATTTTTTAAGTTGGCCGGAAACATAACTCAGACAATTTTCAAACGATTCACTTGAAATGTTGAATATATCTTGAAAAATTTATTTTCTATGGAAGTACGTGGGATTTTTTTTTTATATTGCATAGTTCATTTGTTACTAACAATTATCTGACGATTTTTTTAGGCACATTTTTCACTTTCCAAAAAAATCGTCAGATAATTATTAATAACAAATGAACAATGCAATGTAAAAAAAATCCTACGTACTTCCATAGACAATGTGTTTTTCAAGATATATTCAACATTTCAAGTGAATTGGTTGAAAATTGTTTGATTTATTTTTTCGGCTAACTTAAAAAATGCAGTTTTGAGACAAACGCTGCACAGCCGCCATTTTGAAATTAATCGCTTCAAAATAATTATTGTATACAGTCACTGATATGTATGATAAACACCCTTTTTTTAAATGGCGATTTATTTAGTAGTTTTTCTGAACAAAAAATCCGAAAAATTTTAACCAGTCATTGTTCATATCATTATGCACGTTTGAGTGAAATTACAGAACAGTCGAGTATGTAGATTGGGAGATAATGGGTTTGAAAATTGCAACTTTTGACACTGCAGAATCTGCATTGAAATTTAGACAGAACAACTTTCCGTAAAAAATATTTGTCCCCTATAATGAGAAGACATATGGCACCACCGCATCGTTCCACCAGAGATTAATGGGGAGATGCACAACGCGGCCCTTTTCGGCGTGCTTCGTAAATGGCGCTAAATCGCGGCGGCGAGTTCGGGAGTATGATTTCGTGATCATCGCCTCTGTCGAGGTTGCAGATTCCCTTGTAGCCGCGCGAGTCCGTGATCACCGCTAAAGTTGGTATCGCAGCAGCGTGAACACGAATGGGTAGCTCGGTGGGGGAAAAGTCTCTGCCCCTCGCTCGCTCGACAGGCGAACGGAGCGAGGTTTTCCGTCCGATCGAGCTCGACATATATGTGTGGCCGTACTGCGGATTGGAATATGCATTAAATGAATTTCAAAGTGAAAAACATGTATCGAGATCATTGTTTTCTCTCGGTTGCCCGTTTATGCCGAAAATGCGGGTTAAAAAAATTAACGACGAACCGCGTTGAAAAATAAAACGCCGAAACGACCGTGAAAGGTTCAAAAAGAAATCTTGAGCCTTTGCCGCGATCGTTTCGGCATTTTTTTTCAACAGTAAACATTATGGAAAAGGGTGTATCATAAATGTTTCTTTATCTGTAATGAGCGTCGTGGCTGAGTTGTAGCGTGACGGATTACGATGCTGAAGATCCGGGTTCAATCCTCGATGAATAAACTTTTTTTTCTTCATTTTATATTCAGAAAATTTCTACCTTACTCTCGCTTTATCTATTCTCGCCTGTCTAGGCATTATTTTTGATATTTAATTCATATATGTATAACAAAAAAAAAATGTTGCTACGGGCATCGAAGCCGCGCCGTCCGTACTCAGAGCTCGGACGCAGTGCAGCCAGATCGCGCGTAAAAATTACCCCCTCTCTAGTTTCTTACGCGCCCATCACCCAATCATAGTAGCGCGTGTCCGTGAGCGAGCGATGCTCGGACATCTTCGGAAAGAGCCGAGCAAGGCGAAGCGTCCCGACCGCGCCTTCGGCTGCTACACCAATGCATGGACGCTGAGCAGCACGTTCATGTGCGGCCAAGCCGAAACGAAGGCTTCGAGGGAAAAAGCAATCTGAGCACGACTCGCGCGTGACGTCACCCGACGGCACGCGCGAGGCTTTTAGATGATTTCAATGCTAAGTTGTTTCTTGATTCTCTGCGTTATTAATGTATACAAAAAAATGTATTGCGCACTCAGGTCGCTTATTTTTTTAGTTTATACGTTAATTTAAACATAATAATATATCTAAATTACAACTTATTTATCTTATATAAAATTGTTTACGCTTTACTCACACCCATCCTTATGCCAAATAAATTATAATTCATAAAAGTAAGCGGAAATATATTTATATTCGTATTATTATATTAATTCTCATACTTTCATCAAGCGATAAAGCATTATCCCCAAAAACAAGCCAATCATCCATCCGGCCGCGAATTGTAAGTACCGCGTATATTCTACAAGCGATGAGATGGTCCCGTTGGTAGCGTTCCTGGCTTTCTGATTTCTTATTTTTTTCCTGGAAATTTCTCCTTTTCCTATGACCTGAGTGAACGGCTGCGGAGATATTCGGAGAAAAGTTAAAGATGAAAAGAAATGAGATTTTCGTTAAAAAACTTTTTATTATTATTATTTTTTTCGGAAATTTCTTTTTTTCCTATTACCTGAGTGAACGGTTGCGGAGATATTCGGAGAAAATTTAAAGATGAAAAAAAAATGAGATTTTCGTAAAAAAAACTTGATATTATTTTTTTTCCGGAACTATTTCTTTTTCCTATTGAGTTTGTTTGGGTTTGTTTGGAGTTTGAGTCATACAAACACAGATTTAAACAATCTTGAACATTCACATCTCCGAAATAGAAAGACGTGAGTATCTAATATTGGTAATACCATCTATAGCAAAAAGCCAGATATCGAGGATACAAACTTCGAAAGTGTTGATCTCAGATAGGCAAACGAGCGATGGTCCATAATAGCGAACACCGAAATAGCGAACATCAAAGAAGTGGACGAGTTGCTTCCTAATTTTCTGCCGATTTTCGCTAACACGTACGAGATTCTTTTAAAGTCTTTAAGAGGGGATATACATTTACAATGATAAAAAAATCAATTTCTTTTCTTTAAGGGATAACACCATTCTAGGAATTTGGAAAAATCGTTTTCTTTTGGCTTCAAAAATACTTTGGGGTCATAAAAACAATATGCAGTTGGTCCTGCAGCGATTTTTTTTAAGGTTGGATAAGTGTGTACAGTAGAACCTCGATCTTCCGAACCTCGATCATCCGAACCCTCAATTATCCGAACCCTCAATTATCCGAACGATGACTTAGTTTATCCGGAAGCTCAATTATCCGAACGTTGGCGCGAAAGATACATGGTTGCTCGCTGCCACCACCGTGAGCAACAATAAGCAACCCAACGCAACTTCTCCTTCTCAAACAGCTGCGAGACTTAGACGCTCAAAAACGCGTTGCAGCCGTTCGTCAATTAAAAATGGACGATTTTATTAAAAAAAAATATTTTAAAAGGCACTCGACTTTTTTCAGGTGCTTAAAACACACACACACACACACACACGCGCGCGCGCGCGCGCGCGTGCGCGCGCACGCACACACACACATATATAAATATACAGGGTGGGCGGAACATTGACGTCCAAAAATAAAATTTAGGTCCCTTGTATCCTGGGGTATCCGAATAATAACCCCCATGTATATCCCGCGACTTTTCATAGTTTTCGAGTTACGAATTTTCGACCTGACCAATTAAAAAAAAATCTAAAAAAAAGTAGAAGACTGTCGAGATTTTTTTTGCAACTGAATCTTCATGAGTAGTACTTTTATGCACAAAATAATCAGCTTCGTAACTGTGATGAAAGTTATTAAAATGTTGGTGTAAAGTGAAAAATTTATGTTCGGTAAATTATGACTTAAATTTTCAACTTTAAATTAAACATCTAAACAGGTGACTTCATGGTTCCTAATTAGGTCTCAAGAATGCGCCAGACTCTTAGCTTTCATAATCATTTTAAAAAAAAAGCAGTACTTAATAGGGGTACTTTGGCTACAATTGACCTTCAAAGACAGCGAGGTGGAAAATTCTTAAAATTAGCCATCTGATTAAAAAAAATTGCCCATTTTATCATTCCCAAGGATATTTAGTTTGTTACCTAACCAAAAATGACTGCAGGAAAGCTAAGATTTAAACATTTAGAGGTTTATTTTTTTTTAGTTCGATTCAAGTTTAATGAATTTTGCGCCATCCGTTCTTGTAACGAGAACGGATCGCGTAAACGAGCTTTTACCTGATCCATGAGAACGGATCGCGCAAAATTCATTAAACTTAAATTAAACTAAAAAAAATAAACCTCCAAATGTTTCAATCTTAGCTTTCCCTGCAGTCATTTTTGGTTAGTTAACAAACTAAATAGCCTTAGGAATGATAAAATGGGCAAATTTTTTTTTTAATCAGATGGGTAATTATAAGAATTTTCCACCTCGCTGTCATTGAAGGTCAATTGTAGCCAAAGTAGCCCTATCAAGTACTACTCTTTTTAATGGTTATGAAAGCTGACAGTCTGGCGCATTCTTAGGGCCTAATTAGGAACCATGAAGTCACCTGTTTAGATGTTTAATTTAAAGTTGAAAATTTAAGTCATAATTTACCGAACGTAAATTTTTCACTTTAGACCAACATTTTCATAACTTTCATCACAGTTACGAAGCTGATTATTTTATGCATAAAAGTACTACTCATAAAGATTCAGTTGCAAAAAAAATCTCGATAGTCTTCTACTTTTTTTAAAGATTTTTTTTCAATTGGTCAGGTCGAAAATTCTCAAAAATGCAGTAAAAAATTCATAACTCGAAAACTATGAAAAGTCGCGCGACATACATGGGGGTTATTCGGATACCCCACGATACAAGGGACCTAAATTTTATTTTTAGACGTCAATGTTCCGGCCACCGTGTATGTATGTATGTATATATATATATATATATATATATATATATATATATATATATATATATATATATATATATATCAATGTTAATATGTATGGCAAATTTTAATATATATTTATGTATTTTTTTAAATGTAAAAACGTGTTGTTGATGATCTCGTCCCAAAAAAACCCACGTTTCGATTATCCGAACTTTTGATTGTCCGAACTAGTCTCGGTCCCAATTGGTTCGAATAATCGAGATTCTACTGTATACGTAAGGCAGGTTTGCAGTCACAAGAGCCTCACGGTTGAGATATGAGCGTGCGGGCTCTGAGTGTAGACGACGCGGGTTCGATCCCCGGTAGCAATGTCTTGTTTTTTTTTATTAAGCATATACGAATTAAATATCATAAATAATGCCTGAACAGGCGAGAATAGCTAAAGCGAGAGTAAGTTCGAAATTTTCTGAATATAAAATGAAGAGAAAAAAGTTTATTCACCGAGGATTGAACCCGGACGTTCAGCATCGTAATCCGCCACGCTACAACTCAGCCACGACGCTCATTGCAGATAAAGAAACATTTATGATACACGCTTTTCCATAATGTTTACTGTTGAAAAAAAATGCCGAAACGATCGCGGCAAAGGCTCAAGATTTCTTTTTGAACCTTTCACGGTCGTTTCGGCGTTTTATTTTTCAACGCGGTTCGTCGTTAATTTTTTAACCCGCATTTTCGGCATAAACGGGCAACCGAGAGAAAACAATGATCTCGATACATGTTTTTCACTTTGAAATTCATTTAATGCATATTCCAATCCGCAGTACGGCCACACATATATGTCGAGCTCGATCGGACGGAAAACCTCGCTCCGTTCGCCTGTCGAGCGAGCGAGGGGCAGAGACTTTTCCCCCACCGAGCTACCCATTCGTGTTCACGCTGCTGCGATACCAACTTTAGCGGTGATCACGGACTCGCGCGGCTACAAGGGAATCTGCAACCTCGACAGAGGCGATGATCACGAAATCATACTCCCGAACTCGCCGCCGCGATTTAGCGCCATTTACGAAGCACGCCGAAAAGCAGAGATTAATGGGGAGATGCACAACGCGGCCCTTTTCGGCGTGCTTCGTAAATGGCGCTAAATCGCGGCGGCGAGTTCGGGAGTATGATTTCGTGATCATCGCCTCTGTCGAGGTTGCAGATTCCCTTGTAGCCGCGCGAGTCCGTGATCACCGCTGAAGTTGGTATCGCAGCAGCGTGAACACGAATGGGTAGCTCGGTGGGGGAAAAGTCTCTGCCCCTCGCTCGCTCGACAGGCGAACGGAGCGAGGTTTTCCGTCCGATCGAGCTCGACATATATGTGTGGCCGTACTACGGATTGGAATATGCATTAAATGAATTTCAAAGTGAAAAACATGTATCGAGATCATTGTTTTCTCTCGGTTGCCCGTTTATGCCAAAAATGCGGGTTAAAAAAATTAACGACGAACCGCGTTGACAAATAAAACGCCGAAACGACCGTGAAAGGTTCAAAAAGAAATCTTGAGCCTTTGCCGCGATCGTTTCGGCATTTTTTTTCAACAGTAAACATTATGGAAAAGGGTGTATCATAAATGTTTCTTTATCTGCAATGAGCGTCATGGCTGAGTTGTAGCGTGACGAATTACGATGCTGAAGGTCCGGGTTCAATCCTCGGTGAATGAACTTTTTTTTCTTCATTTTATATTCAGAAAATTTCTACCTTACTCTCGCTTTATCTATTCTCGCCTGTCTAGGCATTATTTTTTATATTTAATTCATATATGTATAACAAAAAAAAAATGTTGCTACGGGCATCGAAGCCGCGCCGTCCGTACACAGAGCTCGGACGCAGTGCAGCCAGATCGCGCGTAAAAGTTACCCCCTCTCTAGTTTCTTACGCGCCCATCACACCATCGTAGTAGCGTGTGTCCGTGAGCGAGCGATGCTCGGACATCTTCGGAAAGAGCCGAGCAAGCCGAAGCGTCCCGACCGCGCCTTCGGCTGCTACACCAATGCATGGACGCTGAGCAGCACGTTCATGTGCGGCCAAGCCGAAACGAAGGCTTCGAGGGAAAAAGCAATCTGAGCACGACTCGCGCGTGACGTCACCCGACGGCACGCTTTTAGATGATTTCAATGCTAAGTTAGTTCTTGATTCTCTGCGTTATTAATGTATACAAAAAAATGTATTGCGCACTCAGGTCGCTTATTTTTTTAGTTTATACGTTAATTTAAACATAATAATATATCTAAATTACAACTTATTTATCTTATATAAAATTGTTTACGCTTTACTCACACCCATCCTTATGCCAAATAAATTATAATTCATAAAAGTAAGCGGAAATATATTTATATTCGTATTATTATATTAATTCTCATACTTTCATCAAGCGATAAAGCATTATCCCCAAAAACAAGCCAATCATCCATCCGGCCGCGAATTGTAAGTACCGCGTATATTCTACAAGCGATGAGATGGTCCCGTTGGTAGCGTTCCTGGCTTTCTGATTTCTTATTTTTTTCCTGGAAATTTCTCCTTTTCCTATGACCCGAGTGAACGGCTGCGGAGATATTCGGAGAAAAGTTAAAGATGAAAAGAAATGAGATTTTCGTTAAAAAACTTTTTATTATTATTATTTTTTTCGGAAACTTCTTTTTTTCCTATTACCTGAGTGAACGGCTGCGGAGATATTCGGAGAAAATTTAAAGATGAAAAAAATGAGATTTTCGTAAAAAAAACTTGATATTATTTTTTTTCCGGAACTTTTTCTTTTTCCTATTGAGTTTGTTTGGGTTTGTTTGGAGTTTGAGTCATACAAACACAGATTTAAACAATCTTGAACATTCACATCTCCGAAATAGAAAGACGTGAGTATCTAATATTGGTAATACCATCTATAGCAAAAAGCCAGATATCGAGGATACAAACTTCGAAAGTTTTGATCTCAGATAGGCAAACGAGCGATGGTCCATAATAGCGAACACCGAAATAGCGAACATCAAAGAAGTGGACGAGTTGCTTCCTAATTTTCTGCCGATTTTCGCTAACACGTACGAGATTCTTTTAAAGTCTTTAAGAGGGGATATACATTTACAATGATCAAAAAATCAATTTCTTTTCTTTAAGGGATAACACCATTCTAGGAATTTGGAAAAATCGTTTTCTTTTGGCTTCAAAAATACTTTGGGGTCATAAAAACAATATGCAGTTGGTCCTGCAGCGATTTTTTTTAAGGTTGGATAAGTGTGTACAGTAGAACCTCGATTATCCGAACCTCGATCATCCGAACCCTCAATTATCCGAACCCTCAATTATCCGAACGATGACTTAGTTTATCCGGAAGGTCAATTATCCGAACGTTGGCGCGAAAGATACATGGTTGCTCGCTGCCACCACCGTGAGCAACAATAAGCAACCCAACGCAACTTCTCCTTCTCAAAAAGCTGCGAGACTTAGACGCTCAAAAACGCGTTGCAGCCGTTCGTCAATTAAAATTGGACGATTTTATTTTAAACAAAATATTTTAAAAGGCACTCGACTTTTTTCAGGTGCTTAAAACACACACACACACACACACACACACATATATAAATATACAGGGTGGGCGGAACATTGACGTCCAAAAATAAAATTTAGGTCCCTTGTATCCTGGGGTATCCGAATAACCCCCATGTATATCCCGCGACTTTTCATAGTTTTCGAGTTACGAATTTTCGACCTGACCAATTAAAAAAAATCTAAAAAAAAGTAGAAGACTGTCGAGATTTTTTTTGCAACTGAATCTTCATGAGTAGTACTTTTATGCATAAAATAATCAGCTTCGTAACTGTGATGAAAGTTATTAAAATGTTGGTGTAAAGTGAAAAACTTATGTTCGGTAAATTATGACTTCAATTTTCAACTTTAAATTAAACATCTAAACAGGTGACTTCATGGTTCCTAATTAGGCCTCAAGAATGCGCCAGACTCTCAGCTTTCATAATCATTTTAAAAAAAAGCAGTACTTAATAGGGGTACTTTGGCTACAATTGACCTTCAAAGACAGCGAGGTGGAAAATTCTTAAAATTAGCCATCTGATTAAAAAAAATGCCCATTTTATCATTCCCAAGGATATTTAGTTTGTTACCTAACCAAAAATGACTGCAGGAAAGCTAAGATTTAAACATTTAGAGGTTTATTTTTTTTTAGTTCGATTCAAGTTTAATGAATTTTGCGCCATCCGTTCTTGTAACGAGAACGGATCGCGTAAACGAGCTTTTACCTGATCCATGAGAACGGATCGCGCAAAATTCATTAAACTTAAATTAAACTAAAAAAAATAAACCTCCAAATGTTTCAATCTTAGCTTTCCCTGCAGTCATTTTTGGTTAGTTAACAAACTAAATAGCCTTAGGAATGATAAAATGGGCAAATTTTTTTTTTAATCAGATGGGTAATTATAAGAATTTTCCACCTCGCTGTCATTGAAGGTCCAATTGTAGCCAAAGTAGCCCTATCAAGTACTACTCTTTTTAATGGTTATGAAAGCTGACAGTCTGGCGCATTCTTAGGGCCTAATTAGGAACCATGAAGTCACCTGTTTAGATGTTTAATTTAAAGTTGAAAATTTAAGTCATAATTTACCGAACGTAAATTTTTCACTTTAGACCAACATTTTCATAACTTTCATCACAGTTACGAAGCTGATTATTTTATGCATAAAAGTACTACTCATAAAGATTCAGTTGCAAAAAAAATCTCGATAGTCTTCTACTTTTTTTAAAGATTTTTTTTCAATTGGTCAGGTCGAAAATTCTCAAAAATGCAGTAAAAAATTCATAACTCGAAAACTATGAAAAGTCGCGCGACATACATGGGGGTTATTCGGATACCCCACGATACAAGGGACCTACATTTTATTTTTAGACGTCAATGTTCCGGCCACCGTGTATGTATATATATATATATATCAAGGTTAATATGTATGTCAAATTTTAATATATATTTATGTATTTTTTTTAATGTAAAAACGTGTTGTTGATGATCTCGTCCCAAAAAACCCACGTTTCGATTATCCGAACTTTTGATTGTCCGAACTAGTCTCGGTCCCAATTGGTTCGGATAATCGAGATTCTACTGTATACGTAAGGCAGGTTTGCAGTCACAAGAGTCTCGCGGTTGAGATATGAGCGTGCGGGCTCTGAGTGTAGACGACGCGGGTTCGATCCCCGGTAGCAATGTCTTGTTTTTTTTTTATCAAGCATATACGAATTAAATATCATAAATAATGCCTGAACAGGCGAGAATAGCTAAAGCGAGAGTAAGTTCGAAATTTTCTGAATATAAAATGAAGAGAAAAAAGTTTATCCACCGAGGATTGAACCCGGACGTTCAGCATCGTAATCCGTCACGCTACAACTCAGCCACGACGCTCATTGCAGATAAAGAAACATTTATGATACACGGTTTTCCATAATGTTTACTGTTGGAAAAAAAATGCCGAAACGATCGCGGCAAAGGCTCAAGATTTCTTTTTGAACCTTTCACGGTCGTTTCGGCGTTTTATTTTTCAACGCGGTTCGTCGTTAATTTTTTTAACCCGCATTTTCGGCATAAACGGGCAACCGAGAGAAAACAATGATCTCGATACATGTTTTTCACTTTGAAATTCATTTAATGCATATTCCAATCCGCAGTACGGCCACACATATATGTCGAGCTCGATCGGACGGAAAACCTCGCTCCGTTCGCCTGTCGAGCGAGCGAGGGGCAGAGACTTTTCCCCCACCGAGCTACCCATTCGTGTTCACGCTGCTGCGATACCAACTTCAGCGGTGATCACGGACTCGCGCGGCTACAAGGGAATCTGCAACCTCGACAGAGGCGATGATCACGAAATCATACTCCCGAACTCGCCGCAGCGATTTAGCGCCATTTACGAAGCACGCCGAAAAGGGCCGCGTTGTGCATCTCCCCATTAATCTCTGCGAAAAGGGCCGCGTTGTGCATCTCCCCATTAATCTCTGGTTCCACGTATTCAATGACGTAAGTTTGCGCGGCATATTTAAAATAACACTGCAATACAAATTTTTATTTCGAAGTAATTTTTAATCGAACAAAGATTTTAATTAGTTACGAATTAACCAACACTTTTATTTGTTAATGAAGATAACGTAAACAATATAAAAAATTAATATTTATAACGCAAATCTTTTTTTTTGATAAAAGTTTTCAACTTTAGAAACGAGATAATTGTTTTTTTCTCGAAATATTGAACAATACTGTTTTGCGATGTTGCCATGTGTCTTCTTATTGTAAGGGACAAATATTTTTTACAGAGAATTATTCTGTCATTACTGAACGTTTTTGGAAAAACTGAATAGCAAAGACAATCCAAATTTTTTAAATTCTTTCCCTAACTAGTTTGCTATCTAAACATAATTTTTTTCAACATATATAAACACAATAGAATGGTACGACGAATTATGTGACCCGACATTTGATCAATGCAGACCCTGCAGTGTTAAAAGTTGCAATTTCAAAACCCATTATCTCCTTATGTAAAACATAAGGACAAACATGCATAATGGTATGAACAATGTCTGGGTAAAATTTGAACAAAATCGATAGAAATCAAAAGTGCGCGCTCGTTGTACTTTAAAAAAGACAAACTCGCAATTTTTGTATTTTTATTTTATTCCAAAGCCAATAAAACAATAAAAACTTCACTGAATTTCATCGGTATCACAATAAGGTTTTTCGCGAAGCCAACATCGTATCCAGCACTCGAAAAATACAAAATTCGACATAAAAAAGAAATACCAATCGTGTAATTTCTCGCAAGAGTTCCTCGCCCACCCTGTCATTATTTGCGCCTCGGGACAGAAGGGAGCTCTGGTTTTTTTCGCTACAAAAAATAACATATTTCCGTAATCGATACGGGAGGCAGATACGGTCTCTCAGCTGTTTTTCGTAGCCCCGCGCAATGTTCCTGGAACACAGCTGGAACGAGCCCTCTGAAGTGGCGCTGACACAAAATAGGAAGCAAATTTTTCATTTCCGGTTCAACCTTTTTTGTCGTCGGAATTCTCTCACGTGTCGGCAAAAATCGAGTTCGGTCATTCCATAATACGTTGAATAATTGTGAACCTTTTAAAATGCTTACAAGTAGGTAAAAAATAATTCCCACAAAAATTCTGCATACGTTGCATATTGTTGCACCGTTTTTAGAAATGAATAACAAAAATATTTAGCTAACGCACACCGACAAGTGATGGCAAAAAAAGAATATCAAGTTTTTATGTGCAATTTTGAAAATATTGAATAACGATCCAAAAGTGGAGATAAAATTAGCATAAAATAATGATAAATTAACGCAAAGTATATTCCACTGTCGTATACCAATGCGTATGGGCATTGTATCCATTCATACGTGATCGATAGCCAGATGCTGTTGCACATGAGCTATCGAGTGCAGGTGCTCTTATACTTTGTTCTCGTCGTTCGCCACATCCCTCTTCTCTCTCTCTCTCTCTCTCTCTCTCTCTCTCTCTCTCTCTCTCTCCCTGTCTCTCTCTCCAGCTTTTTCTTTTACCCACCGCTCGCAAGAATCGTTCAGGTATCCGTTCGACGAGATTCTAATTTCCGATAGAGCGAGGGATATTTCTCGTCCGAACCATCCGAGTCACCCTTCGACAATCACCTCCGGGTGATTTCATTCTTTTCATCAATAACCGATAACAGCTTCTTTCTTTTTTATGCCATGGATCCTTTTCGCCATTTATTCAATTCTACGTCTTACAATCAATTTAACGCTTTCATCCCTTATCCGATATAACAACGTTGCAAAAATATCTGTTTCGAAAGTCTCATTGATTTATTCGAAAAAGAGAGAGAGAAAGAGAGAGAGAGAGAGAGAGAGAGAGAGAGAGAGAGAGAGAGAGAGAGAGAGAGAGAGAGAGAGAGCGAGAGAGAGAGAGAGAGAGAGAGAGAAAGTGACAATGTCGGAGTTTCAAAGCAACCATTTCTTCACGTACGAGAGTTACGAGTTGTACGAGACGGCGAGGTATCGCGCAACTCTCCTCGTCCTGGTCGACGAGTCCTCAGCTCCTATACGTCCTCGCTCGTATCACGAAGAATACCGGAGTCGCGGAGTGCGTTACGAATGCTGTCGGCGCACGCCTGAAGCGACGATTTCTCCTGATCTGTTAGTCGCTGTCTTACCGTGTGATACACACCCTCTCTTCCGAGAACGCACGGTACCGACATGTAGACGTCCTTGTCAGTCCCGTGGGAGCAGCTCTGCATTGCATTTGTATAAATAAAATAAATCTAATGATATAAAATAATAAAATAAATAATATAATTCAAATAAATATTAAAATAAATTGAATATAAATACATGTATTTACGTATAAACATTCAGCGCTGTTGAAAAATATTATTGATGAAAAAATATCGAAAATAATTGCCCAGTTGCAATTCTGCTTTTACGAACAAAAAAATTAACGAGACATGTCACCAATGTGACTGGTCACCAATGTGACATGTCACCAATGTGACATGTCACTAATGTGACATGTCACCAATGTGACAGGTCACCAATGTGACAAGTCACCAATGTGACAAGTCACCAATGTGACAGGTCACCAATGTGACAAGTCACCAATGTGACAAGTCACCAATGTGACAGGTCACCAATGTGACAGGTCACCAATGTGACAGGTCACCAATGTGACATGTCACCAATATGACGTGTCAGCAATATGACATGTCACCAATATGACATGTCACCAATGTGACATGTCACTAATTGGTGAAAAAATGGGGTAATTCTTTACATAAGTGACTATTCCGAAAAATGAGCCTAAAATATTTGTTTTGCTATTTTCTCATTTATGGGGTTTTGCATGATGATATTCAGTCGGGGAAAGCTGTAATTCACGCCCACCCCACCCCCTCATATAAAGTTATGGGATTTTGAAGTTCGTTTGGGTTTGTTCGGGAGCCCAAATAAACCCAAATATGCCGACATTACAGCAACTCCGATCTCGATCTTTTATTGTTGTCTATACAATATATTCTATATATTATATATATTTTCTATATATCATTATCATTGTATTCTTTTATTATTATAAATTATATATTATATGTTTTATAAATAATAATTTGTCGAAAGTTCGGGTGTTTGGGTTTGTTGCTATGTTTTTGTATTTTCACAAATTTCAAAACCCCATCACTTTTAATGGGGGGTGAGGGGGGGGGGGGGCGCTGCGATTTCTCTTCGGCATCGTGTTCAGAAAGGTTTTTTTTATAATCCCCCCCACGTCCAACACCCTCCGGCGTGAGGGTTTTAATACAGGAGTTTTTGTAAAATTCGAAATTATTTTTAACGATTTTGGGCTCATAAATAAATTGTTAATGAAAAATGTCAGCTCCCCCGACGGAAAATCATAATTTATAACCCGATAAATGAGAAAATAGCAACAAAAAATGTTAGGCTCATTTTTCGGAAAAGTCACTTATCTTGAGGATTACCGAAATTGGAAATTAATTCGTCAGAAAACTCGTATAATTTACAGTATTTTCGGTCAATCGTACACATTAAGTTTTTTTTTGCAACATTTATGGAAAAAAATTAACTGAATCTTATTTGGCAGATGAAAAAAAGCAGGTGAATTTGTTAGGTTCGTTTGGCAGAAGAGCAAAAGATGCCTGAACCTTTTGCAAAGGTTCTCATGAAAAAATCGCATTATTATCGAAATTTGCTTAACGAATAATGTGAGATCAGGTATTGTTTTCACAAACCCGAATATTCAACAATTAACTGATTTCTGTCTATAATTGAATGAAAATACATCTCAGGGAAGTGATGAAATTTCAAGCCAAGTTACCGAACTTTTAACGAACAATTGCGACTGTAATAATCGTCTCATTTAGCCGGCACTTTATGAAGATGACACACTGGCCACATTTCTATCTGATAATTTATACACTAAATAACTATATGTCTGATACAAAAGCAGCTCTATGCATGTCAAAAATTCTAAAGAGTTCGCAACGACAATAAAAACAGCGGGTCACCAAATGTTAAATGTACGTCACCAATGTAAAAAAATGATAGTCAACTCCTTGAAAAATGTCTCCAACAGACGAACTTTCGTAGCCACGACTTTTCAGAAAAAATGTGCAAAATGTGTAAATCTACTAAATTTGCGCGATATTTTTTATTCCAGTTTATCGTTGGGTAGAATAATTAAATGTAACTTTTTTTAAGGGCTCTGTATACTTTAAAACTTTCAAAAAAGCTAAATCGCAAGAAATTGAGTTACAGGAAGAGGTCGAAGGAATGAGGAATCTATGATCGAGGCATTGCTGATTAAGTGGAAGTCAGATTTTTTTACGATTTTTTATAAATAAAAACTTTAACCGCGTTTTTCTCGAAACAACCTTTCTGGACTGCTTGTTGAAAAAATCTCAGAAACTACTGAACTGATCTTTATGAAATTTTAACCACATATGCTGTACACTTATCGCTATATCCCGTACCAGAATTATTGCAAAATTTTTATTTTTACTATTTTTTGGCAAAAAACATGCAAAAAAACACGTTTAAAATTTTGTTGTCCGCCATTTTTTTATTTTTGCATATAAATTAATATTAGAGGTACAGGATATAGCCACTGTCACACTAAACCTAAAACCATTCTATTTTTTTGTTTTAGATAGGCCGTTGGTCAGATTTTTTCAACAGCGCACATCTACCCACATTTTGAGGAGTCCAGTTTACCTGGCATTTTCACACTAAAAAATTGGTTGAAATAAATAAAAAAATTTGTTGTAATTTACGAATGTTTTTGTTAAGCCTAACAAGTTTTATATCAATAAACATAACACGATCATTTTTAAAAAATAATAAAAAAAGGCGTTTTTTTCATGCATCCAAAGTAGACAGAGCCTTTAAGCGTCAGTGTATATTGCCAATGATTTAAAAGTCCCCTGCTTATGCCCCACAAAATACGGCCCCTAAACACCTTAAAATTATCCTTCGGAAGATAGCCAATACGATGTCATTCGCAAATGAATTTAATTTTTTGTGCTATTGGACCAAAAAATGGTGGAAACTTTCTAATTATTTCTTGAATCAAATAGACAACTTAAATCTTCAATTTTATTGATCTTTTCGGTAATTATTGAGATAAGTGACTGTTCCGAAAAATGAGCCTAAAATAATATATTTGCTATTTTCTCATTTATTGGATTATAAATGATGATATTCAGTCGGGGGAAGCTGAAATTCACCCTCCCATAAAAAGTTATGGGGTTTTGAAGTTCGCGGAAATACGTGATAAAATAGAGCATTTTTGAACATTTCGATGCCTATATTGGGTTTTTTGTTTGGGTTTATAACCCAATAAATGAGAAAATAGCAAAAAAAATTAGGCTAATCTTTCGAAAGGTCACTAATTTAAGGGGTTACCCCCACTTGCGATTTTGAAACAATCAATTTTTTTTATTGCATTTTTTTGAAGTATAAGTATCCGGGCCCATACTTCTGTATGGGCCCGGAACAGATGACTCTATGTAAGTTTACAAAAAAAATATTTTCTTCGTGTAAACTGAAATTGAAACTTTAAACGCGTTTTTCTCAAAATGGCATTTCTGAAGTCGATGACCAAGATTACGCGAACACTAATGAACCGATCTTCTTGAAATTTTTCAGGCTTATTTAATACATAAAAATTTAGTCTTTAATCGTTCGATTTTTTTTTTCGAAAAAAAATGGCCGTTTTATAGCCAAAAAACGGCCGTTTTTTTCGTTAAAATCGAACCATTAACTTTGACTGTCCGCCATTTTGTGAAAAATGAATATTTTTTAAAATCCTTCGATTAAAGACTAGTTTATACTTATATTTGACTAAATCCATCCGCATTTTTTTTCAGATGATCCACTTCGCCGCAATGTTGGTCACCGCAAACCGTGTATATAAAAACATTATTTCATTGACGGCCATTTGCCACTAAACAATGTAATATTTTTCATTAAAAAAATTACTGAAAGTTCTTCAAGATGTGTTCTTTAAGATGGTATATTGATCGATTAAAAAAGTTTTGTAGTTTTCTTTAAAAAAATTCATGAAAAAGGCCTTCTTTTGCGCTACAAGTGGGGGTAAAGCGTTAAAGAATTGCCATTTTTCACATAGTTATGTGTACTAAAGATGTGCTAAAAATGAAGTAGATCACGAACATAATTTTTTTACAATTAATTCCTACAATTGCCAACAATTTTTTGGAAGTTTTTGTAGCGTGCCCCCTTAATCGAAAAAAAGAATTGAATAATTGTGTACTTGAATTCTTCTGACCATTGGTGACCATGTACATATATATTTATGTATAACGAGCTATATGTATAGATCTCTCGTTCCAAGCGATCCATCGTCGTTCTTACGTCGCTGACTCTGCGCTCCTCGGGGCAGTCGTCCTTTTACCGTCTTTTTCTTCCCTTTAACTACGCATCGATATTCCAATCGATTGACGAGCAACGTTGCGTACACGTATACGCACGGCCATAAAGGAATACCCCGATGCCGCGGTCTTTTTTTTCATCAAGAAACGCAATGGGAAAAGTTCAGAGAAAGAAATGATGATTCTTACGTGAATGTACGTGGAGGCTGGTAAAATAATCCTCGTGTTTCTGACGATAGCATCGACAATTTCCGCCGTACAGACGCCGAGGGCCCAGCAACTCGGCCCTTTGTCACCCTTCATCGCATTTAATTTCGCCTCACTGCGATCCGTGACAATCGAGCGCCAGGAGAAAAAAGGCGAGAGAACGAGATCACAATGACGAAACAATAATTTAAATAATCAGAGTGATAATAGTGTGATTTACCATTCGTGGATCAAATTGGTGATCTCGTGCCATTTTTCGGGATCTTCCGGCTCGCCGATCCGGGGATTGATGTCGCGCAATTTGACACCCCCAACGTGGACACTCGACCATACTGGGACTGGCAAAAAATCGGTAACTTTTATAGCTGCGATGATATGGGTCATTACGCCAACATCTACACTTTCAATCATCGTGATATAAAATAATTAATAGTTATCTTCAGAATTATTTCAAAGAATAAGCCTCATGACATTGTTTGTTTATCACAAAAGATCAATTCTAAATAAAAAAATGGAACGTTTTTTTTTAACAACTCAATTGACACGGCGTAAAAGTGCAAAGGGATGGTATCCTCAAAGTCCGCAAGGAAGTACGATGGACGATTACGAATAAGAAAAAATAATGTATAAGAACCGGAATCGCCTTGTGCACCGATGCACATGCAGCTAATCGAACTGTTGGCCACGCCCAATCTCTCGCCGAGGTAATATTGAAATCTCATTGTGTCCAGGAATGTGCCAGTCCCGAGTACGCGATTCGACGGTAGTTTTGAGATTTTCCACGCGGCGTAGGTCATCATGTCGATCGGCTGAGTGACGACCAACAGAATGGCACGAGCCGCCAGTTTCGCGGCCGACGGTACGACTTTTTTGAAAATCTCGAGATTGTGCTTGATGTTTGGAAGTTCGCCGGGCATGGGCTCCCCTATGGCTATGATCACGACTGCGGAATCTCGGACCATCGTGATGTCTGAAATTTTTTTGAACTACTGTCGTTTAATTTTATTAATATAATTTTATACAATTTATTATTTTAGTATAATTTAGTATAATTTAGTATAATTTAGTATTTAGTATAATTTTAAGACAATTAGTTTAATTTTATTTCAGTAGAATATAAATGGAGAGACAGAGAGGGAGAGGAAGATTGCAGTTCGGAAAAAATTCGACGAAGACATAAAGTTGTCAATATTAAGGGGGAAGATACCTTCAGGCGAGGAAAAATTTGCTCGTTTTCATGATTTTTTTAAACCCTTCTCAGTCAGACCTCTAGATTGTGACGTCGGGGGTGTAATCAACCCCACTCACTTTGAAGAGTGATAAATAATTGAAAAATTGATAAAAAAATACTACAATGCATTTTCAACCCTTGTGTAAGACCATGCCGATTATTTTCAAGTCGTGTAATTTTAAATATAAAAAAAATGTTGAAAAAAAATTCTGGAAGGTCGAAAAAGGGGGGAGGTTGATTCAACCCCCGATGACTGTTAAGGGTTAAAGGAAATATTTCTTCTCCATTTTGGTAATTCTTCAGATAAGTGACTTTTCCGAAAAATATTATCCAATTTCTCCGGTAAAACATCATTGAATGGGTTATAAATGATGATATTCAGTTATAAATGAAATTTTTCATTAACAAATTTTTTACGAACCAAAAATCGTTGAAAATAATTTCGAATTTTTCAAAAACCGAACCAAACCCACTATAGGCGTCGAAATGTTAAAAGACGCCCTATTTTCCCACGTGTTTCCGCGAACTTCAAAACCCCATAACTTTTTATGGGAGGGGGAATTTCAGCTTCCCCCGACTGAATCATCATTTATAACCCAATCAATGAGGAAATAGCAAATAAATAATTGTAGCCCCATTTTTCGGAAAAGTCACTTATCTGAAGAATCACCATCTTTGTTACTACTTTTAGCTGTTATTGGCTACAACATGACCCTAATTATTCGTCAAAATAAAAAATAGTATTTTTTATTGCAAAATGTAGCCATGTTTTTTTCGTAAAATTCAATCTTTTTCTTTCAAAGCGTACCATTACATCGATTTTCAACATTTCTCACTTTTTCTTGGTTCATATTCTGCGTACGAGTGTTAATGAAAGAAAAATATTGATTGTTTTTTTTTCAGATTAATCCCGCCCACGCTACGTGTCACGCCATCTGACAACATCCGCCGCAATCCGTTTAGAAGACCGTGCCATACCTCCGCCATTTTTGAAGATTAATTTTTTTTAACCACCATCCAACAGCCAAAAGTACTAATTAAACATACCCTAAGTTTCAAAAATGGTGGCAAAATCCATCTTAAAAAAAAAAATTACGAAAATCAGCCATTTTTTTTCTCGCCTAAAGGTATCTCAATCGAAACCGATCTTGACTTTCTCTAGTCCTTCAACCGTTTCCTGAAATAAAGAGACAACCATCGCAGGTTCACCGTACTCTTTCGAAACCCCGTTACTGCGGGCTCTCAGAAAATGCGTCACGATGAAGCCATTTCCGGAAAACCTTTTTCCTTTCTTTGTATCCCATCGACACGTGACTCGAAATTTCCATGAGAAAACGACCCTACCTAATACGCGATTAGCATTTCTTTATGGTGAGTCGGAGGGGAAATTATAATTCGTTCTTTCTTTTTTTGAGTTTCGTTGTCTTCGGTCTGTGCGTGAGGACGAAAAAATGCCCGAGGGTGAAATTTTCAAAGGTGTGAAGGGATTTTTCGTGATTTTCTGATAAAGGGATTAGAATTTTGAAGCAATGGCTCGTACGGGGTCTTGAGAATATATATATATATATGTGCGTATATATATATATATATATATATATATATATATATATATATATACACACACATATACATACACACACACACACACACACACACACACACACACACACACACACACACACACACACACACACACACACACACACACACACACACACACACACACACACACACACACACACACACACACACACACACACACATATATATATACCGGTGACAAAAATGTGTACGAAATATGAGGGGAAGAAAAGGACAGCCACCGTAATCCCAGACTCGCATCTCGGCCGATCTCAACGCAACGATAAAATGAGTGCACGGGTTTTACGACCCAGGTAGCGCAACGAGAGGAAGAAGGATACGGACGAAAAGAGAGTTTCATAAATACTGCGTAGGAGAAAATGAGACGGAGAGAACTTGTCCCCCGTTCTCGTGAACGAAATAGTCCAGTAAAAGAGCCGAAAACCCAGCACTTTTCGCAGATAATTAGATTTTTTGACTGAAGCTAGATGGTTGCATACTGAAAGTAACGCCAATGAAATTTTGCCCCTCAGCTCGCCCCAACCCGAAGATTCGGGGGTTGAAAACTTAAAAATCGCCCTATCTCGATAATTAATAGCCCGATCGAAAAATGTTTTCAACAAAAGTTTTTTGGAATAATAAACTGCATATAAAGTTATCTGACGTTCAATGCCCTATCTTTGAAAATAGCGGCACAAAAACGCATCAACCCCGAATTTTCGAATCGTTTTTGTGCCGCTATTTTCATCGATAGGGAGCTGGACGTCAGATAACTTTATACGTATTTTGATATTCGAGACAACTTTTGTTTGAAATATTTTTTGATCGGGCTCTTAATTATCGAGATACGGCGATTTTTAAGTTTCCAACCCCTATTTCTTAGGGTTGGAGCGAGTTGGGGGGAGCATTTTATTAGGGTAACTTTCAGTTTGCAACCATCTAGCTTCAGTCAAACATTATAATTCTACGCTAAAAGTGCTGGGTTTTTTGTCTCTTTTACTAGACTAAGAAACACGGACGATGCAGCGCCCCCTTGCGGATGACTCGTGCAACGAGAAGATCGGTGGGATTAGACGAGTGCGGGATATGAAACTCTCTCTTACTTTTATTTCCTTTTATTTCGCAATTGATATCTGCATTATATTATCTCTATTTTTTGCAAGAACAATTTTTTTTCTAGTTTTGAAAAAAAGTAAATGATAATAACGATTATAATCATGATAAAGATACTTTCCGAAGGTGTACATCATAGTTGGAGTATCGAGGTAATTTCTTAACGATCGATAAATCAATCGTCAAGAATTTTGATTTATTAGGAAATTCGGGGATTGAATTAAATTTATTAATCGAGGGATGAGCAATTTTAGTGAAAAAGATCAGTGAACATGTATTGATAAAGTTATCAATAATTTGGTACGTATTTGTAAATCACCTGAAGTGCCAGTGACCAAAGGATTGCCGAGAAAGACGCCAGCGTGCCTAATGTCCTCAGCTTCAGCATCGGCCCTCGATGAATCTTTGTCAATTAGGCAGATCTCGCTAGCGATTCTCTTACCGAAAAAAAATTGTTTTCAATTTTATTTTTAATATATTATTGCAATTTATTAAATTAGCTATTAAATATTAACTTCATTAAATGTATTATTAAATTCAAACTCTTTGAATTTATTATTCAATTTAATTCATTATAATTGATTTTCCATTAATTTTTAATTTGATTATACGAAGGAAATGCAGTAAAATGGAGCATAAAACTTCACTCATTTATCAATTTGCTGTCGTTAGAAAGTAATGAAAAGTGAGCGCACTTTCATAAGAATTGATATGGCACAAGCCATGGCGACTTTCCCGACACCGAGCACGCACACTTTGACCCTGTGCGGATTTTCCCAGGACTCCAGTGGGGTCGTTACCAGGATACTTTTCGTACTCGTTGCCGTGACCGCTATTTTATCGGACTGTCGGAAAACAAGAATAATCGGTAAATGATCGGTATTGGAATCACGAAACCTCTTCAGAATTGAGAAAAAAGTATTTTAGGAAAAAAGTAAAAATTATAAAAAATGAAATACTCTGCTTACAGGTAATTCATCATTGTACATTTTTTCTTGCATTTTGGGAGGTTGCGATTTTTCATTCTCAACGTTATCGATCTCTTTCCCATTTTCTGCTTCATTCGTCTGCTCGTTTGTACTCTCAGCGATCTCTTCTTCATCCATAATCACCACGGGACCAGCTGATAGCGTACAAACAACTGGCTCATCAAAATTATAAAATAAATAACTAATTTAAAAAATTGTTTAATTACGATTATTACCGAAAAAATCGCATTAATAACTAATTTTTCAAATTATTTGAATATAGTTATTATCAAAATAATCAAATGAATAACTAATTTTTAAAATTCGTTGATAATCACCATAATCAAAATAATCGCATAAATTACTCGTTTTCCACGTTGGTTGATTATAATTATTATCAAAATAATCGCGCAACTAATTTTTTTATCGGTTAATTATGATTATTATCAAAATAATCAAATAAACAACTAATGTTTAAAATTGAGTAATTACGATTAATATCGAAATAATCGAATAAAAAAAAAACTAATTCAAGAAATCGGTTTCAAGGGGTCTTCTCACTTTAGACGCTAAAAAGGCTATTTTCATGAATTTTTTTTTATAGGTTTATATTATAGATATTGATATAAAAGTTCTTACACTTAATAAATACACCTTCAAAAAAAATGTTTTAAATTATTCATTTAAGCCACTATTTATAAACGTAAATAGTAGTTAAAAAAATGTCCTAAAAAATGGTAGGTCTGCGCTGTTGGTGAAATCTCGGAGATGGATCATCCGAAACAAAAAAATCAAACGGTTTTAGATTCAGTATGTTAATGGCCATAGCGCATATCATACGATTTTTATATATGCAAAAATAACAAAATGGCGGATATTTTTCGAAAAACAAAAACAAAAAAGCGTGTTTTTTCCACTGTTTGTGGCAAAAATAGTAAATATCACAATTTAAAAAAATCCTTGATATGCGCTATAGCTATAGTTGTAAAGAATATGTGGTCAAAAGTTGATAAGGATCGGTTCGGTAGTTTCGAAGATTTTATCAACAAGCCGTCGAAAAGCGTTGTTTCGAGAAAAAACGCGCTTAACCCTTTGAGTGCACACCTCCGCCGCCAACCTATAAGTGCATCTTGGGTCAATCTGACCCAAGGCGTTTTTCAAATCGTTGTATTCTGGTGAAAATGTATTTTTTGTTTTATTTTTTTGTAGACGTTTTGTGTAGTAAACTATCCATATTTTATAGCCCTAAATTTATTTTACGACGAAAACGTAAATTAAATGCCAAAACATTCGTTCAAAGTGGAACACACGTTGAAAAATACGTACTTACACGAAAAAAATCACTGGGTCAAAACGACCCAGTGTGCACTCGAAGGGTTAAAGTTTGTTTGCGTTACATAAACACATGGATTTTTTAAAAATGTATTTCGAAAGTGTATTTATTAAGGGGTTACCCCCACTTGCGATTTTGAAAAAATCGATTTTTTTTATAGCATTTTTTTAAGTATAAGTATCTGAGAATATGTCCTGAAAATTTCAAGTCGATCCGAACAAAATTCACTGAGATATGAGGGTTGAAAGAGAAGAATCCGTTATGAAATTGAAACTTTAAACGCGTTTTTCTCAAAATGGCATTTCTGAAGTCGGTGACCAAGATTACTCGAACACTAATGAACCGATCTTCTTGAAATTTTGCAGGCTTATTTAATACATAAAAATGTAGTCTTTAATCGTTCGATTTTTTTTTCGAAAAAAATGGCCGTTTTATAGCCAAAAAACGGCCGTTTTTTTCGTTAAAATCGAACCATTAACTTTGACTGTCCGCCATTTTGTGAAAAATGAATATTTTTTAAAATCCTTCGATTAAAGACTAGTTTATACTTATATTTGACTAAATCCATCCGCATTTTTTTTTTCAGATGATCCACTTCGCCGCAATGTTGGTCACCGCAAACCGTGCATATAAAAACATTATTTCATTGACGGCCATTTGCCACTAAACAATGTAATATTTTTCAATAAAAAAATTACTGAAAGTTCTTGAAGATGTGTTCTTTAAGATGGTATATTGATCGATTAAAAAAGTTTTGTAGTTTCTTTTTAAAAATTCATGAAAAAGGCCTTCTTTGCGCTACAAATGAGGGTAACGCCTTAAGTGTAACAACTTTTACAACAGTATCTATAATATAAACCTATCAAAAAAATTCATGAAAATATCCTTTTTCGCGTCTAAAGTGTGAAGACCCCTTTAATGCGGCGCTGTTTCCGACTCTGAAGAAAGCGCGATCGCGTGGGATCCTCGATCAGCGTGAACGAATATAGCCAAAAATGAAATGCCACGAATAGCGAGAATTGATTTTATCGATGTTTATAGTTTATCCAGAAATTGAACTCGTTAACTCACTGCGAGGGGCAAGGCTTCACGTGTACCTGACGGAGTCACGAGTAGACTTTTGACGCGAAATGGAACAAGCCCGTGGCGTACATGCGAGGCTTCTTGGCGGGTTTCGCCGTGAAATTTATACCCACGAAGAAACGTCCGATCGCTTTATTATCGAGTGTCCAGCTTACGAACGGTCTCGCGACTCTCACACACGTCGAGGATAAAACGAGAGAGCAAGAGAGAGAGAGAGAGAGAGAGAGAGAGAGCGAGAGAGAGAGAGAGAGAGAGAGAGAGAGAGAGAGAGAGAGAGAGAGAGAGATATGAACCGTTGCTCAGGAAGACAAGTTATTGCATGCGTACTCCCACGATCTCCCGTACATACGCATTGTACACGTACATGTAATCGTATGCTTAAATTCCGAAAGGCGTATCGATCGCTCCTCAGGCTAGGGTTCGACGCCCTATAGGCACGATACGCGCCAATGCATAGCACAAAATTCTTTGAACAGTCTTACAGTTTACCGTACACCGTAACAACAGTTGGCTCTTCTTAACTTGCACCTTCGGGATAATAAAACTTCCCATAAATCTTTATCGGCAAAATAACACGAGTCAACCAACAAATTTTTCTTCTCAGGCACTCCCGTACAGACTGAAGTTGCCGGAGTTTACTTATCGAATTATATTCCTATGAAAAAGAATTAGTATATACATATATATATGTATATACAGGATGTCCCTCTCATCTCTGGCACCCGTAATAACTCGGTAATTATCGACGTCAAAAAAAAATGGTCCAGACAAAAGTTGTACAGTGTGAAGGGGGCCATCAAATGCAACAATATTTTTTTTTTTTCGGTGGAGGCGCTGAGTCCACTTTTTTAACGGGGTCCTCTAGTTTCTCGGCTGTTTTTTTACGGTTTTTTCAATAATTTTTTACGGGCAAAGCATCGAAATAATCAATCTCATTGTTTTTGCATAATCTTTATGAACATTTAAATAAGCTTTACAAATTTTTTGAAGTCAAAATATATAATAGAATAAACGTTATAGTGGCCGACAGGAAGACATCAAGTAAAAGAGGTGCTTGACGGTGACCAAGATTGCGGCTGTTCTGCTTATCTGAAATCAAAAAACCAAACGGCATTTTAATCTTCATATTTAAGACTAGCGATTGAACTAGAGTGAATTTTAAATTACAAAAATTGACTTTTTTATACACTTTTGAAAATTACATTCTATTTTTTACTCATTTTTTCTTAAGTTTTTCGCTCGTACAAAAAAAAATATCGAAGCAATCATGATAATCCTAGTTCAATCGCTGGCTTATAACATATTAAAGATGCTGTATAAATTTGAACAAGATCGGTGCAGTAGTTTCTGAAATATCGTGGTCACCGTTTCGAAAAATGGTGTTTCGAGAAAAACGCGTTTGAAAGTTCGCGCATGTGATTTATACTTGTGAACAACTTCGAATATCGAAAAATCCTTTGGCACACATTTTCTACACATGTTGTAGATGTGATTTATGAAAAAAAAAGAAATCGACTTTTTCGTCCCGAGAAACTAGAGGACCCCGTTAAATGGAATGGTACATTCTTTTTACACCATCTTGTGGAGCACCTCAAGCCGCATAAACAACATTAGACGGTCAAAGTCGTTCAAGGTCATTTTGAACACCTATTAAAATGAAATACAAATCTAAATGTCTCGGATCTTGATCCAAGATATTAAAATTATATATATATATATATATAATTTAAATATCTTATCCAACATTATTGCATGAGCGGTCGAGCTTCGGCTCTGGGGGTCCTTCGAGTCATTAACCAGTCGTAGAAGGCTAATACTTATGAGACCGTGGTGAAGATACTTGGGTAAAACGTCCATGCACCAGAGAATCCGCAGAATATGAGGCCGACTATACTAGTACGGGTTTTCCACAGTTTCCTCGTACCCTCGACAAATGCGGCACAGCGTAGTTTAAGGAGTGAACGCTGAATATTTGGGTGATTTTCCAGAATTTTTTGGAAGAAAAGTACTCAATTAAATGGTTCGGAAAATTAAGGATATATTTGGCTATATGTGACCTATATTACATAATTTTTTCATAGAAAAATATTGAGATCCAAGCGACTTATGCGCTGCCTTCGGAGGCGCCAAAAAAAGTTCCTCCACTGCTGACATGATTCCGGCCGATTGAGTAGCTGAAACCGTAAAAGGAAAAAATGTCGTTAAACTGGAAGGTATTTCCTGTACAATGACGTAGGATTTTCGCAAAATATCAAAATCTAACAAAATGGCGTGGTTATGAAAAAAGTCTGTTTTCTTGCCTATAAAATGGTCGTTTTTTTCAATGCCAAATCGTCAATTTTCATCCAATCAAATATATCCTACGTCATTGTAGAGTAAATATATTCAAGAGTACTCAGTTCAGATTTCAAGTCAATCGGGTAATTGCTCTTTGAGTTACAATGTCAGCAAATTTGAAAAATCTCATTTCGAGAAAAACACTCTTAAAAATTTAACTATCGATTTTTGCAAGATAAAATGATATTGATATTAATGATATTCTTGAAAGTATAAACTGTCGAAAAAAGCGAAAAAATCGATTTTTTAATAGTGTCACATTGGCCCCTTAATTAAAAAACATGAACTGCAGAAAAAATAACTTGGGCTGACTAAATCGTCATTGGCCTGCCAACGCATTATTGATTGCTAAAAAAAGAATATTAAATTATTTTAAGAATTATTCATTCGACCCGAATAACGAATGCTCGGTACGAGTAAATATTTTACTTTCGTCTGAATATTTCGTTGATCCAAGTATTTTTTTTCGTCTGAGTATGTGTATAAAGGGAATTTCAGGGACCATCCTGCCGGCTATGCTGATATTACATAAATGTTGGCTCAAGATATTCTTTCCCCAGGTAAGAAAAATAATGTTAATACTCTGAACAATAGCAGCAAATGTCGGTTTTCAAAAGGAGACTTCGCAGCGCGTGAATTTATCGAGGGGATGTCCGAATTATCGGGCGTGTCTTTTATAGGGCGCGAGAGATATAAAGAGAAATGGGATCGAACGTAAGTACAAGAGAAAGAGAGGGAGAGCTCGTAATTCGTAAACCGCGTTCGTAATTACCGTGTCCACGGTTACATCTTCGCCTTCTCGCGTAACCAAAGCAACGTGGGGTGGTCCCCGTTTATCGGAGGCTTGCGTATGTGTGAGTGAATGAGAGAACTTCGTTCGCGGGAACTCGTTCGGTAAGAGTACGCGCTGTATGTCTCTCTCTCACTTCTTCTCGTGTGCAAACGAGTAATCGAGCAAAGAGACCGAAAGATCGTAGGAGCTTCGCTCTGCGTTATGCAGATTATGCACGAGAGACCTATACTCGTGCCGACAGCGAGAGAGCTAAATGAAGCCGAACATTGCCCTTTTTTCTGCCCCTCCCCCCCCCCCCCAACTCTCTCTCTCTCTCTCTCTCTCTCTCTCTCTCTCTCTCTCTCTCTCTCTCTCTCTCCCCTCTATCTCTTTTTTTTAACTCTGGTCAAAATTATTTACTTCCGGTTTTTGTGTTTTTTTTCCTTGTTATTTAATTTATTACCACCATCGAATGTAGTAATGTCAAGATACTCAACTATTTTATTTATTAATTAGTGTAAGATCCGCGCAAATGGAGAAAAACAATAAAACAGATGAAAAATTAGAAGATTCTCGTGTTCCTTTACGGTCCGATGCTACGCGCACGATCGACAGCGCAGGTCGAGCGCGCGCATGCGCCCAAGATCGACATCGCGGGTCGAGCCCGCGCATGCGCCGAAGAGCGATCGCCGATCGAGCGCGCAGCCGCACGGTGGTCGGGCGCACTCCTCGGCTTTCAATTTTAACATTGATAATCCGACGAGCATTCAGAGCACGGCAAAAAAATTCGGCGGCGAAATAAATCGCGATAAAACGAAGAAAAAAAGTGAACGAAAGGGAAAAATACATAAAGATAAAATAAAAAGGATCGGTGAAGCTGGGATGCGCGACGAGGGGAGAGAGAGAGAGAGTAAGGAACAGTGGAAGATTCACTCATTCATCAGGGCGTCGATCGATATTGCGAATGCACGGCTTAACGACGGTGAGATAGGATCGGCAGCGACCGCTCAGCGCAGTCCCGAGCGCGGAGGTTGCGCGCGCGCCTTCTCTTCTCGTGCACAGAAGTTATTGAATCCCGTCAAATAATATACGAGCCAATAATGTACGAATAGTACTGCAATTATGACTTTTCGATCTTATCTAAACAGGCGCGTTTGTAATTTAGTAATCGTCTTCTACCTCGAGCATCCAGCCCCCCCTTCCCCCACCACGAGCCCGAAAGAACTCTCGATTTCGATCACCTACTCTTTTTTACTTTAGATATAATGTCGTTTTTTTTTAAATTGTCGTTCAACCACATTCCAGTCGATTTATTGTTGTTTTCTTACTTTCGCTTGCAGAGCTCGTAAAACACACGTCGAAAAATCCCGATCGGTTTATCGCGATAATTGTTTGATCAATAATTATTGAATAACGTATAGCCATATGACGCAGAATCGAAGGGCGATTATGCGTGGATATAGGTCTTTATCTCCCTCAAATATATACCTATATATATGTGCACAATATCAAATCGATCAGTGGTAATTTTTAAGAAAAAAAGGGCCACATTCACGATCGATCGTTATTCGATCCTACGTGATGTAGCTATACGTTATCCAATAATTATTAATCAAACTATTATCGCCATTAGTCGATTGGGATATTTATATGGGATATTCTGAACTTATTATTTCAATGTAATGTTGGCTACCAGCACATCTGGCTGATTTGAGGACAGTCCTGCAAATGACATGTACATAAATATGCTGTATATGTTGGATGTGTGTAGCAGGAGAAAACTTTTTCCACCAAAGTTGCATAGTTGAGGTTCATCCAGGTGGTGGCACTTCGTAGATTTCAAGGCCACCTCTTTTTTTAATGGGATCACTATTTATTTTCTGAATTTTAAGGAAAATAAGTTCATATGCCCAATTTCAAGATAATCGATCAAGATTTAGTATAAAAAATCAATAAAAACGAAACTTCAATGATTGAGCCCAGAATCGATTGGAAAAAACATGTAAGTCGTACAGCTTTGTTTACATTGTTCGCAAGTAAGGCCGGGTCCACACTATGCGGTCCCACCGGAGCGTTTTCGCCGGATCTATAGTCTATGCATAGTTTAAGGGGAGATATACACTTAGGAGCGGGAAAAAGGTCATTTTTGTGAATTTTTTCAAGAAAAACTATTGGAAATTTCGGATTGGGGTTTTAATTATCTAAAATTATACACATTCAAAAATATGTTTAATTTTATTTATTTAAAAATATCAAAAATATACAAGGATATTGTATGATCCTTGGAGCGTCGTAAAAAAATCTGCGTATACGGTACCCACTGGTGTTTCTTCAAAAATCATCTAAAAACAAAAAACAAAAAGATTATTAAATTAGATACTACGATCTATTACTTGTCATGGCCGATTTTGTAAATATCGATTTATGACAAAATGGCGGACGTTTAAACATAGTGATTTTTGGGCCAAAAATTAGTTCTTATTTTGCTTATAAAACAAAAACTAAGTGGGGGAAAAAAATCCTATGACAAGTACTAGATAATGGTGTATAGAATAATCACAAAAAACCTCAAGGCAATCGTTTCATTGGTTTTCGAGAAATTTTGGGTACCGATTTGAAAAACGTGGTTTTGAGAAAAACGCGTTTGAAAATTTGGGAATGAATAAATCATGAAATTTGTCAATTTACATGGAATCATCGATACCAGGCCCATAGTGTAGGTCTTCTACGGTCGACGGAATGTTCATAGCTTTTAAATCCTCGACCTCGACCATCTAGGTGTATATCTCCCCTTAAGACTTATATTACACCATAGATCCTGCAAAAACGCATCGGCAGAACCGCACAGTGTGGGCCCGGCCTAAGAATCTTATCAACTTGTTTTGAAACGCAGTGAGGAGTTGGAGCCTGTTCGTTGATACAGACTGACGTGATTAAGGGAAACTTTGTCCTTGAAAGCAGCAGGAGATGTTAGCAGCTCAACATGAGCAGCTAGAAGAAGAGGAGGGATACCTCTGTGGACCAGGCATTGCCGATTAGCGGTAATTATAAACACATTTCTGTAAACACATTACAAAACTTTAAACGCGTTTTTCTCGAAAACACGTTTTTAAAAATGGCTGACATTCTCCTGACCGCTGTAATTAACATATCGACCTGAAATTTGGAGAGCATACACAGAAAATATGTCTTAACGGAATGACGGATCGTTTTTTCGATAGATACATTTTTGCATTTATTATTTATCTTTTTATGCGAAAAAAACGCGAAAATTCGATTTTTTTAATTGCCGCCATTTTCCGAAATTTGTACTAAACGAAACACCCATCCGTCATTCCATGAGCAAAGGGTCACAGATTGATTATATGCTTTGAATTTGTGTTTCAGATCAACAAAGAGGGGGCAGTGGTGTCAGCCGTTTACCTCCCGCGATTTGAGGACCTGTTTTCGCGAAGCTGCAACGGCCGCCATTTTGGTTTTTTTTTTTCAAAAAAATTTTTTTTAACGTTCTGTATATCATGAATAGATACAAGAAAAAAACCGCACTCAAAAAGCTTTACTCGTTTCCTTTTAAAAAAATAAAATGTAAACACCGGAAATATGGCACTCCAAGGACAAAGTCTCCGTTAATGAGACAATACAATCAATGCGAATCAGATTGCAAGCGTGCATTGAAAGTGGCGGCCATTACTTTTCGCACCATCTATACGAGTAAGTGTTTGCACCGTTTTTCGATGTTAGACTAAAAACATTGAAATCCCTGGTTTATCGACCTTGTATGCTAAATATTGATCGATCATCTTGAAATTTGAAGTGTAAACTAATTTTTAGTTTTTCAAATAAAATTCTAAAAAAACATCATGGTTGCATTAGAAAAAAATGGAGGTGACCTTGAAATGACCGAAGCGTCTTGGCGTGGCCACCTCGT
>OX101793.1:17116538-17151538 GCA_944452715.1 Ophion slaviceki | reverse complement strand
GTAAATGTATGGGTAAAAGAATTCGCGAAAAATCAAGTGAAGTTCTTTGAATAGGTAAAACAACAGAAAAAAATTTGAGCCAAATCATAATATATAAGATGCAAAAGTGGTTGAGTTCAGCTGGAATACCTCATATATACACTGTTTCCTGCGTTTCAGAGTGCACCCTTGCACGTATTCACGTATTACCCTTCCCAATTGGTCGGAATTATGCTCACTGTATCTTAAGGGCTTACACCTAGTTGCAATTTTTCTAATATCGTTTTTCGGTTTACAATAGCTTCGTAAAATATCACATTTCAAAAATATTCTTAACAAAATGGGGAGTTAAAGGCGTTTATAGGTAGTTTCCGCGAATCAGCGAACGTTAAACGCGCCTTTCTCAAAACTACTTTTTCAAAATCGGTGTCCGCGATGTCCAAAAAATCACTGCGCCTATCAACTTCAATTTTTACAAGCTGTTTGCACATGTCAAAAAGCAGTGCTTGAACGAAGGATTTTTGACAAGCTTTTACTTAACTTGACTTGGTGTGAGATGCAAAACGGAAAATTGATATTTCACCAACTTCTTTTCCAACCTAATTTCCTTTTTTTCGCTAATTAAAGCAAACAAGCAAGTTTGCTTTTGGTGTTCTTGTAGTGATATGTACAATCAAAGTTGACATTTATGTTTATTTGACCCTGCTCCGAGGGCCACAACATGACCCCCGGCCCACCCATGACATAGAGCACTGAAATTTTTCAAACGTGCATCTACGAGGTGACAATACATGGAAAGTACATGAGAACATATGAACTGGCTCCAAGTGCTCTCGGATCACACAATCGTTGAGGTAGACCGAGCGCGCGCTCTTGAATTCCATAGATTTTGTTCAAATTTTAACCGGACATTGTTCATATCATTATGCGTATTTGAATAAAATAACAATAATTGTATATATTATCATTATAAATTTATTACATTATGTATACAATAAATTATTATATATAATGCATTATGAATCGACGTTTTCAGTATTTGTTATTTAAAAACAGTAGATGGTACATCATATACAGAAATGCCAAATTCCTAACTAGTTTAGTTTTTGAGATAGACCCCGTAACAAAAATGGTCTAAAACTGACAACTTTGACTTTCTTTATTTGTGAACATAAACAATTTTGAAAATATTTCTGTACTCTACTCAATGCGGTTTAAAAAAGTAAACCTTACAGGCCAGGGTAAGAAAAAAAATTGCTTCTTTTTCATGTATTGGACCCCCATGAGCGGTCGTTGTCTCAGCTTTTACCCGGTCATGTCACATCTGAAAAAAAATCAGCTCATTCGTGAGTAGTGTCGTTACAATGTAGAGTAGCGGTTTTTTTTTCGACCACTAAAAAAATTATGGTGAGCCATAATTTCGGTGAAAAATACAATTTTTTTTCTTCGGCTCACCATAATTTTTTTAATCGTCGAAAAAAAAATCGCTACGCTACATTGTAGCGACACTACTCACGAATGAGCTTTTTTTAGATGTGACATGACCGGGTAACAGCTGGGACAACGACCGCGCGTAACGTGCGGAGGGCCTCCGCGGCA
Organism: Ophion slaviceki; assembly: GCA_944452715.1. NCBI lineage: Eukaryota > Metazoa > Arthropoda > Insecta > Hymenoptera > Ichneumonidae > Ophion > Ophion slaviceki. The sequence continues at coordinate 17,149,960 of OX101793.1, read as the reverse complement.
ATGTGCATAACGGCGCCATTTTAAAATATTTTGAACGGACATTTATTAACGTCATTCTTAAAGCCCTTTCTGACGTTGTGTAGAAAAATAAAAATATTCCGGCCCATACTTTTGAGTTTTTGATTATTTTTAAATATGCCCATTTTTCGGTCGGCCAAGTTGGCCAGACGTCTTAATAGGGTTGCGTTTTCCCCTTTGGATACGGAACCCTAAAAATGGTGAAGAAATCTTTCCTTAAAAAGATCATGGTAATCAGCAAATTCTCACCTCACCCAAAGGTATCTTCCTCCGTAAGGGGGAGTCTAGTCCAGCCGACGTTTTTTTCTCAATACGTTTTTTTTTCGAAGATAACATTTATTTTCGTTCACGACACTTTTGTTGCATGTAAAGGTACATTTGAACAAGAAAAAACACGATTGGAAATTTGATTTGAATATCTATATATGTATAGACATAGCCGCCGCAAACGAAGGGTTCGACAAATCGGCTGGCATCCTGCAGTCCTTGGAAATGATCTGAAATATGAAATTCATAAAAAATTCGCTTTAGTATGAATGTAGAATGCGTATGAACTACAGTTTGCCGAAAAATGGTTGTTTGCAGAAATGCCGGACATAAAATAAAAATTGACGAAAAAAAACGGCCTTAATTTTGCAATAACTTTGTCCTATAATAATAATATTTCACAAACCGAGGTTCATCCACATATAAATTTGATTTTCATTAATTTAAGGCGTTAGGCCACAGTAACGGGTATAAACTCGTGTGCGAATTTAACAATTTTGTCGTATGAGAAAGTGATTCACTCAAAAAATTAATTACACATCTATTTAGTATGAATATCAAGCTGTTAGAATTTTTTTTCGATGTACAAAATGGCCAACTACTAATATTTTCTTTTGTTATCTTTTTTTTAGGCGCTCCGCGGCGTGACATTCAGTATCCACAATTTTTTATCTAAAACAAAAAACAAAAATTCTCGTCAATCTACATTAGAATACCTAGAGAAGTACGTACGGAATTAAAAAAATATTGTTTTATCAAATGTTGTAGGTATTTGAACTTAAGAAATAAATTTCCAGCAAAAAATTTCGTTATAACTGCTCATAAACTGCTCATAAAATGAAAAGTTTTCAATTAATCAGAAATTCCGAACGTACTTCTCTGCGAAATGCAATTAGGAACATAACCTTTAAACTTGAAGTAAATCGAGTGAAAATTGTTGAAGTTATTTGTCACGCCATTTGGAAAAAAGCTGTTTCGAAAAGTTTCGAGTAGTCGGCCATTTTGTACATCGAAAAAAAAATAAATATTTTCTAACAGCTTGATATTCATACTAAATAGATGTGTAATTAATTTTAGAGTGAATCACTTTTTCATACGAAAAAAAATTGTTAAATTCGCACAATATTGTATACCCGTTACTGTGGCCTAACGCCTTAAACTTGGAATGAAGTGAATCGGATGAAGATTCGATGAGCCACGTTTCCAGCCTGAAAATTCTGCTATTGAGAAAAACGCGTTTGAAGTTTTCGCTTGTGAAAAGCATAAGTTTTTCAATACTTACGGCTGTTTGAGGCTAATCTGCGATTTCTGGAGCATGCAGTAGGCCTCCAGACTCCTCGAAGTACTGCTGCTTTTGAACTTTTTGTATTTTTCGTGCAGACCGATCCTCCTCTGTGCTTTCGAGGCTGCGCCGTGCTTGCCGCTTCACGCGTGCGCTGTCGTACATACGACATGTAGAGGTTGCCATGAGTTGCCCAATGTTACGGTCAGGCCAATATTGGGACCATCGTATAAGCCAACAAAAGAGAAATAATATTGGCCCGTTACTGTTCCGCTCTAAACTCAAAACTGGCACAATATCGGCCCATCCCTAAAGCCTGTCCTGGCCCATCTTTAAAAACTAATAAACAGCCGTGATAGTTAAACTAAATTTGCCAATTTAAAAACTGGGGATACTAAAATACTGACGATTCCATTGGCCCCATATTGTTCCGTTATAAATTGAAAACCGGCACAATATCGGCCCATCGTTTAAAGCCAATAAATAGCCGTGATGGTTGAACTATATTTGCCAATTTAAAAACTGGCAATGCTAAAATACAGCAATTACATTGGCCCATTATTGTCCCGTTATAAATTGAGAACCGGCACAATATCGGCCTATTACTAAAGATTATCATGGCCCATCTTTCAAAACCAATAAACAGTAGTGATAGTTAAACTAAATTTGCCAATCCTAAAGCTGGCAATCCTGAAATACTGGCTATTACATTGGCTCATTATTGTCTCGTTCTAAATTGCAAACCGACACAATATCGGCCCATAGTTGAAACCTATCATGGCCCATCTTTTAAATTCATTAAACAGTCATGATAGATAAACAATATTTGCCAATTTTTAAACCGGTGTAGCTGAAGTACTGCCAATTGCATTGGCCCATTATTGTTCCGATATAAATTGAGAACTGGCACAATATCAGCCGATTACTAAAACCTATCCGGGCCCATCTGTTAAAACCAATAAACAGCCGTGATAGTTCATCGAAATTTGCCAATTTTAAAACTGGCAATGCTAAAATACTGGAAATTACATTTAATTAATCTAAGCCCTTTATTGGCTAAGTGGGTCAGACCATACCTGCTTTTATTTTATTTAAGCCTTGGGTTATTCATTATCTGTAAACTGTGCCAGAATAGGCAAATAACTGGCACGTCATATATTAATCGTCTATATTTTGTAGTTCAGTTTTTGTAATCAAGTCTTGGCATATTATTGGCACTTGTAAATAACCAACATAAGTAAGTAAAATATGCCAATTTTGAAACCTGTCATATACGCAAATCACAATTTATTACAAGGTTATTCCATGAAATATGTATCCATAAGGACCAATATCGGGCCAATCTTGGCCCGATATAGGTCGAATATTTATCACGCACTCAAACAAACTCACGGCCCAACATTCTAGATAGACTAACTTCTAGACAGACCACCTGTGAAGGCCCATCATAGAGCCAGTGGTCAATTTCTACGGAGGCCCTTTAAGAGGGCCCACATAGGGCCAAGTGCAATCACCAACATTGCCGCTACAATGAATTAAATCATTGCCCCAATAATTGTTGGCTCTGTTGGCCGATATCGGGCCATTGTTATCATTTCTACAAAGGCACCTCATTGGTAAATACGCACGGCCCAATATTCCAGAAAGGCTAACTGTAACGGCCCGTCCCAGGCCCAACGGTCATTCTCTACATGGGTATAGGCTCCTAACTATATTTCAACATCGAATTTGACGTTATAACTTTGGGAATGTCGTATCCACATGTATAGGAAGACTTATAGGCGAACAAAAAAAACGTCAATTTTTGGATCGGCTGAACCAGACTCCCCCCTTAAGGGGCTATACCAGCGTGAACACTGAAAGTTTGGGTAATTTTCGCGAATTTTTTGGAAGAAAAGTACTCAATTAAATGTTTCGGAAAATTAAGAATATATTTGACTATATTTGACCTATATTACATAATTTTTTCATAGAAAAATATTGACATCCAAGCGATTTATGCGCTGCCTTCGGAGGCAACAAAAACAAAGTTCCTCCACTGCTGACATGATTCCGGTCGATTGAGTAGATGAAACCGAAAAAGAAAAAAATGTCGTTAAACTGGAAGATATTTCCTGTACAATGACGTAGAATTTTCGAAAAATATCAACATCAAACAAAATGGCGCAGTTATGAAAAAAGTCTGTTTTCTTGCCTATAAAATGGTCGTTTTTTTCAATGCCAAATCGTGAATTTTCATCCAATCGAAAATATCCTACGTCTTTGCCCGTGCGGAAAACTGATAGGGCATCCCTAATAAAAATAAGGGCCTTTCAGGGATTTCCTAGTGCTTTCCCTAGTAGGGATTTCCACAATGGGCCCAGACTTGGCCATTATCGGGATAAACTTGTAGGGATTTCCACAATAGGCCCCGACTTGGCCATTATGAGAATGAACCTGTAGGGATTTCTACAAAAGGACCCGACTTGGCCATTATAGGGATAAACCTGTAGGGATTTTCACAATAGGCCCAGTCTTGGCCAGTATAGGGATCAACAAGTAGGGATCTGCACAATAGGCCCAGATCTGACTATTGTAGCGATAAACCAGTATAAATAGCTTAGGCTACATGGTTGATGGTATTTCAATGATTCAAATCGATTATATACATCGATCGAATAATATTATCGAACGCAAATTGGAAAAAAGCGTAAGGGCATTAACAAATAAAAAATCAACGATGAACACAAATATGCAGACAAACATCAGACAGTATTTATTTATCAAATTAAAGAAACCTTTTACATAGATACAAACAATTACTCATGGTTTCACTCATACATGGAGTCATGCTAGCGCATAAGTGTGAACAGTCCCAACCGGTTTTCTCGACATTTTAATAGCAACTAATTTCCGCTCAATACTCATCATAGGGAAAATCATTTCTTCTGAAGACGTCTTTGTTTTCCAGATCTTTCCCTCATCGGAAATAGATTCTAGTGATTCAGTAGACCCATATATGTTTTTTATTTCTACTACACATCCATTCCTTAGAATGGATCATTTTTTGTATTAATTTTGTCATGGCAGTTTGTCATAAAGGCTCACATGCAAATACGCAATAACATTTCTACGCGCGCACACATACATACATATGTACTCACGCCCACACCTATGCACATGAACAATTACATAAAAACAAACAGAGATATACCCTGACGCATTTAACATACACGTATATCCACTGATACGGATATTTTGTGGCACTGAAATGGTTATGATGAGGCGCCGTTGAGGCATTTTCAGGGCGCTAAAATGGTTTTGATGAGGCGCCATTGAGGCAACTTATAAGGCCCCGGTTGTTGCGCCTTTAAGGGCCCTTGTTGACAAAGTGTGACCGGCCGCTAACGGCCCTCATGTGGCTTCCAGATTAGGGCCCGAATAAAGCTAGGGGAATATTAGTGGGGCCCGATCACAGCCCCAACTCAATTTCCGCACGGGTGTAGAGTAAATATATTCAAGAGTACTCAGTTCAAATTTCAAGTCAATCGGATAATTGCTCTTTGAATTACAATGTCAGCAAATGTGAAAAATCTCATTTCGAGAAAAACGCGGTTAAAGATTTAACGATCGATTTTTGCAAGATTAAATGATAGAGATACGTGACATTTTTACAGGATATTCTTAAAAGTATAAACTGTCGAAACAGGAAAGAAAAATCGATTTTTTGAAAGTGTCACACTGGTATAGCCCCTTAAAGTGTCCCGATACTTTTTGTACACCCCGCATGGAATGCGTATTTCACATATGTGGTTTGCTCGGTCTCTCGGTATATTTGATCGTGCATCAAGCCCGCACGAAGTCGCGGTAACGTTCATTCTGCAAGGGCAGGATAAAATTTTCAAACTCGTTTTATTAATGCCGCGCGATATCGCCGTGAGTCGTGTAGAGGGTTGGAAGGGGGCGAGGCTCGATGCACAATTGTTTATGCTCGTGTCCCGCCCTATCAGACCCATCGGATCCACACGAGCGCACGCACACGCACTCTCTCTCTCTCTCTCTCTCTCTCTCTTTCTCTCTCTCTCGCTTTCGTCCCGTCCCTTCGTGCCCCGTCCACCTTAAAGGACAAAGGTTCGCAACGGCAGGTACAATGCGGCGGATAAAAAATTCTCATATCCCCAAGAATCGAGGAGAGATCGTCATTTCTCGATGCTTGGTAATCCCGAGTCGAAAACAAGTATTGGTTTTCCGGTGCATCCTTTATGAAAGGGCGCGAAAAATCGTGTAGCCAATATAGACGTGCGAAGAAACGTATACGTTACGGGACGAAGGCGCCTTTGATAGTGGTGAATTGAGGTGGGCGGCGGGGAAGGTGGAGCGACCGATAAAATCACGACGGAGCGAGAGACCGTTCGTTTCATACCGGTGCTATCTCTCGATGCGTTTGAAGCGCCATTGCAGCCTCTCTCTCGTCGTTGTTTTTTTTTTTTGATTTTTTTAAATCAAAATCGACAAAATGAGAAGTGTCTTACTTCTCATTTTGAAATCCTGGACAGGTAAATAAATCAGGAGTTTTACGTGTCCAGAATTTTGGACGGGTAAAACATCGATTTGAAGGACGCTGCAGTAGAAGGGGTTACCCCCACTTGCGATTTTGAAAAAATCGTTTTTTTTTTATTGCATTTTTTTGAAGTGCAATTTGAATTGCAGTTTTTTTTATGCCCGGAATAGATGACTCTATGTAAGTTTACAAAAAAAAAAATTTTCTTCGTGTAAACTGAAATTGAAACTTTAAACGCGTTTTTCTCAAAATGGCATTTCTGAAGTCGGTGACCAAGATTACTCGAACACTAATGAATCGATCTTCTTGAAATTTTGCAGGCTTATTTAATACATAAAAATGTAGTCTTTAATCGTTCGATTTTTTATTTTCGAAAAAAATGGCCGTTTATATAGCCATAAAACGGCCGTTTTTTTCGTTAAAATCGAATCATTAACTCTGATTGTTCTCCATTTTGTGAAAAATGAATATTTTTTAAAATCCTTCGATTAAAGACTAGTTTATACTTATATTTGACTAAATCCATCCGCATTTTTTTTTTCAGATGATCCACTTCGCCGCAATGTTGGTCACCGCAAACCGTGTATATAAAAACATTATTTCATTGACGGCCATTTGCCACTAAACAATGTAATGTTTTTCAATAAAGAAATTACAGAAAATTCTTCAAGATGTGTTCTTTAAGATGGTATATTGATCGATTAAAAAAGTATTGTAGTTTTCTTTTAAAAAATTCATGAAAAAGGCCTTTTTTGCGCTACAAGTGGGGGTAACGCCTGAATTGGTATCGAGGAGTAACCCCGAGTAATTGAAAGTTACTCGGGATAAGAGTAATTAATCTCAGTTAAAGGGCCAGTCCACTTTGAGTGGATCCACAGTGACTTCCGGCACTGATCAGACCTACCGTACTACGGTATTACGGACCGCAGCTTGATAGCGGCCTGATCAGTCTTCAGGCTGCCGGATAAAAATTTGCATTTGTAATAATTTTGTTATGTGGCCCTATCGATCTATTTTTGCCCCCTGACTACTAATTCCCTATTCATTTCCCTCCAAACTCCTAATTTCTATTTCAAAAATCGTCAAATCTCTATGGAAACACGATGTTCACGTTGAGCCGCCTCAAATTTGAGTTTTCGACGAAAATTCCATAATATTTGTAATCATCAGAATAATTCCCATCCAACAGATCCGTGAAATTATGTGAAAAGCCCCCCCCCCCCCCCCCCAAGCTCCAATTGAATCGTTCTCGACGAAGAAAATTGAGCTTTAAAAATGAACAAAGCGGACTTTCTGTAAACTAACTGTTTCAGATTTGGATGACATATAGGACGTTATAAATCCAGGATGACATTTTGAATCGCGAGACACATTGTATACCCGTAGCTTCATCGTCTTCTTCATCTTCTCTCGGTTATCTTCTTCTTCACCTTCCTATTCTTCGCCTCCTTTTCCGCCTCTTATCCACCTCGTACTTCCTGCATATGTAGCATCAACCTTTTCCTCTCTCTCTCTCCCTCTCTCTCTCTCTCTCTCTCTCTCTCTCTCTCTCTCTCTCTCTCTCCAACTCCCTTCATCTCTATCTTGCGCTCCGACTATCTTTTTGCGCCCGACTCTCGGGGCGCGCGAGAGAAAATTAATACTCCGAGAGTACGGGGCCATAAAGCTTCCCTGCGACGCGGTAATTACGTATGGTGGCCTCGCGAGCTCGACATTAAAGCCCGACCCCCATACGAATGCTTCATAGAGAAAGGACGACCGCGAAGAGCACTTCCCGCGCCACCATTCTGCGTACCTCGTCCTCCTCCTCTGCAACCCTCCCCCTGCCCGCCCTGACCGCGCTCACTTGCGTGCTTTACGAGCATCTTCTTGTAATAACAATGGACAGCATATACCGATGACAAGTTAAAAACGTCTCGGAGGCGATAGAGCTCTCTCTCTCTCTCTCTCTCTCTCTCTCTCTCTCTCTCTCTCTCTCCCTCTCTCTTCCCCTCTTCCCTTCGATCCCAATAAATTACACGTTGCATCAACCTTCCGCACAGCCTCATTCGACTGACAAGCGCAAAGAGAAGGCTGAAAGCTATAGATCGATATCGAGCAAGATTTCTCGAGAACTTCGCAATAATTCGTTGATCCCGTTAATATTAGTAACATTCCACCGAGCATCCGCGGGATCAGCCTCCATATGTACTTGTAGCTCGTTGATAACCGTACGAACCTCCGTGCGACCTATAGCGCTGCGGGTGGCGCGCACTTGAGGCAACACCATCGTTCACGATTTTTATCCCAACGATATGTACAAATGAGTGTAGGGGAGTGGTGCTCAAGATGACATACTTTTTCTTTTACGATAAATATTTAGACAAATGACGTCGTATGAATTCAAAGTCGAGGGTATATCCATGAAGGTTTATTATTATGAGGAAATAAAACACTGAGAAAAAAACCAATTGAATTTAAAAAAAATATATTGATTGATCCAAATAAATGTGCTGCTGCGGAGTGCCACCGATATATGAGAGTCTTACAATACTGTAAATATTGGACAAAGTGAGTGATTTAAATAATATATTATTTTATTTGAAAAAGCTCTTTTGTTCTCGTAATATCGACATTATCCTTCAAATAGAATTATATTCTATTGAATTCATTCTATATACAATACGTAGATGGATGGATGAAATAATTAAGCGGTTGGTACAACATTTTTTATTTCGTACAAAAATATAATCAATAGAATTAATTATTTATTTACTGCATCGAAACGAATATGCCATGGGACGTAAGGTTTTCAATATGTTTTAAATCTTCAATAAAAAGTGAGCATTAGAATGATCATCTACGATAGTCGTGGAGAGAATATCAGATATCAAATGGAATATCCAGGGAGAGAATATCAGATATTCAACTGATAAGAACAGATACTACACTTTGAACTTAGCCACAGTCAAGAAGCGATACTCTTTAGAGTTTCTCCGGCGATTAAGTATATTTTTGGTTCGCGCTACGCTTACGAGAAACGAGCGCGCGTGCGGCTTCTAGCGGTTACTCCGAGAACTACGGGTCTCCTCACACCTATAATTTCGGTGGCGCTCGGCCATGATTTGGTTGAATTTTTTCGACCAAATACGCAAGAAACAAATTTTATTTTCGCAAAATTTTTTAACCAACTCAGACATTTGCTTAGTACTTTTCAATAAAAATAAAATATTAATATTTTAACGAATAATGTACTTGGAAATCAATATCGGATACGGTGAGAAAAAAAATAACATATTTACTCAATAGAAATTTAATCTGAATCAAACGAGAGAAATTCAATTTTTCTTGTGTACTCGAGTCAACAATATTTATGTTATGAATTGAAACGCTTTTTGTTCGTTGCAGAAAATGCATTCAAATCTATATAATTTGTTCGCGATAATTTTTTAGATAGTTTCAATAATATATTGTTCTCGGCTAACAATATATCTTTTGAACGAAAAAAAAACTTTTAATTTTATCATGTTATTAAAGTCAATAGCGTTTTGCTTGGACTAATAAATCCGATTATTTACACCAACAATTTTACAATTGAATCAACGAAATTTTCTTCAATAACAGCAATGATATTGGATCAATGATTTTTTTTCTCAGTGTAATAAATTAACACTCTTTAAGGTTGGGGTTCACCCCATTAACAAATGGGGTGAACCCCATATACGAGTGTGTGACGAGGCTGTCCGAGAAGTGCAGATATCGTTCAATGACGCAAAGCAAGATGTAAAGTAAAGTGAGGTAAAGTGATGCGGCAGAGGAGGAGGGGGAAAACGAGAGAAAAAGAAATGCACCCTTCGCGTGCCTTCGATAAGGCGACAAAGCGCTCGTGGTCACGTCGACCGGGCCCCGAGATAACCTCCACTTAACCGCGAAATACGTACACAGGTTTGTACAAAGTACAGAAACGCGGTGACGGATTTTTTGCGTCGACACGGGGATACATTCGTGTGAGAGAATTGAACGTATTGTAATAGAGAATCATGTTATGCTTCCATATATTAGGATGACCCAATTTTGAGCTCAACTTTTTTTCTTTATATCTCACTATCCAATTATTTTCTTTAAGAAAAAAAAAATTGTTACAAAAGTTGCGAGCCGTCAAAAATATTTAGAGCTCGCTCAAACCTCCCAAAAATTCAAATTTTCATTAAAAAATGGATTTTTTCTCGTCCATTTCTTACCCGTGAATTTTACGCTTTATAATTTAAAAAATAATCTCGCGAATGCTCTAGCCGGCCAAATAATATTCAGTGGTCGCTCAAGAGCTTCGAAATTTCCATTTTTCGCACATTTTATTTACTTGTAACCCAATAAAACGATCTATAATTTTATTTACGGACAAGAGCTGTAAAGAATTATTTTATGGGAACAAAGATTATAATTCTTGGGAAAGAAGCGTGAGGTGGATTTGAAAAATCTGTTTCTAAAGTGGAAAGGATTAATTGTTTTGAAAGTTTACAAAGCGTCAAATATGTGAGGACATTTCGAAGCTCTTGAGCGACGATTAAATATTTATTGGCCGGCTATAGAGGATTCGCGAGGTTAATTTAAAAATTATAAAGCGTACAATTCATGGGTGAGAAGTGGACGAAAAAAGTATCGATTTTGTAACGAAAATTTGAATTTGTACTCGAAAAATGTTTCCATACAAACTTGGACAAAAAATGCATGTTGTATTCGTCAACATTTTTCAAATTTGTCCATTTCTGTTGTAACATGGAGAATCTGCGCTTTTTCCTGGATTCGAGAGAAAAAACGGGGTGCCAACTCAAGAACACTATTTTGAGAAATGGTCAAGATGTCCTTTTTCACTCCGCACTGCATTACGACTGCAAAAGCCACACTACACCTTCCTAAATGACATAGAATTGTAGGCAAACGATCGCTGTACGCACCTAAACACTTAGCACACTGAGAAAACAATATATTAGTATGTACCAGGATTAGTTTACTATTAAGGCGTTACCCCCACTTGTAGCGCAAAAAAGGCCTTTTTCATGAATTTTTTTAAAGAAAACTACAAAATTTTTTTAATCGATCAATATACCATCTCAAAGAACACATCTTGAAGAACTTTCAGTAATTTTTTTATTGAAAAATATTACATTGTTTAGTGGCAAATGGCCGTCAATGAAATTATATTTTTATATACACGGTTTGCGCCGACCAACATTGCGGCGAAGTGGATCATCTGAAAAAAAAATGCGGATGTATTTAGTCAAATATAAGTATAAACTAGTATTTAATCGAAAGATTTTAAAAAATATTCATTTTTCACAAAATGGCGGACAGTCAAAGTTAATGGTTCGATTTTAACGAAAAAAAATGGCCGTTTTTTGGCTATAAAACGGCCATTTTTTTTCGAAAAAAAAAATCGAACGATTAAAGACTACATTTTTATGTATTAAATAAGCCTGCAAAATTTCAAGAAGATCGGTTCATTAGTGTTCGAGTAATCTTGGTCACCGACTTCAGAAATGCCATTTTGAGAAAAACGCGTTTAAAGTTTCAATTTCAGTTTACACGAAGAAAATATTTTTTTTGTAAACTTACATAGAGTCATCTATTCCGGGCATCAAAAAAAACTGCACTTCAAATTGCACTTCAAAAAAATGCAATAAAAAAATCGATTTTTTCAAAATCGCAAGTGGGGGTAACCCCTTAACAAATGGTAAAGTTAGATATGGGGAAATAAATATCTTGAGAAGAGTATGTGGCTTCCGGATGGAGGCCGTGTTGAGGATCAGCGTTGGACTGCAACTATATAAGGAATACCTGAGACACGAGAGCTTCAGTATCGGAGCTCTCAGCCCTGATGATGCAGACTGTAACGTTTGCGAAACGTCGGCACAACGCTGATCCTCAACACGGCCTCCATCCGGAAGCCACAAACTCTTCTCATTACATAAAGAGCCGTGAAAGCCTTAAAACTAAAATAAATATCTTCTAGGAGTTAATGAATCATTGATTTGAGCCTTTGAATTGTCACAAATAAAGATTAGGTAATAGATAAGAAATGGGTACTTTAATGGAGCATACCTGTTCTTAACAGCCAATAGATATACATTTGGTATAACCCAATGGTTCGTATCAAGGGGTCAGTCCACTTTGGCACCACGAAAAAAAGGCTATTTTCGCAATTTTTTTTTGAGGATTTTATAAAAGATATGAACATAAAAGTTGTTGGGCTTGATAAATAAACTCTTGAAATACATTAAAAGAAACATTAATTCATTTTTATTCACTTTTAAGTACACAAAATATAGTTTAACGTAACGCCTCAAAAATAGATGGGCTAGGTAGCTCCATCACAACTCGGCAACGACTTGTCTGAAACAAAAAAATCAAAGTCCATTACATTCAGTATGACACCAGCTACAAAATGACCCTTGGATATAAAGTTTTATCAAAAAATAAAAAAATGGCAGATGAAAAACGAAAAAAGTATTAAAAAACGCGATTTTTCGCAGTTTTTCGCAAAAAAAAGAGTAAAAATCAAAATTTTTAAATCATCGAGAGTCATCTTGTTGCGAATCATGTTTACAATATGCGGTTCAAATTTCAAGAGAATTTTGAACTGAGTACTCTTGAATTTATTTACTTTACAATGACGTAGGATATTTTTGATTGGATGAAAATTGACCATTTGGCATTGAAAAAAACGACCATTTTATAGGCAAGAAAACAGACTTTTTTCATAACTACGCCATTTTGTTAGATTTTGATATTTTTCAAAAATCCTACGTCATTGTACAGGAAATACCTTCCAGTTTAACGCAATTTTTTCCTTTTTCGGTTTCAGCTATTCAATCGGCCGGAATCATGTCAGCAGTGGAGGAACTTTTTTGTTGGCGCCTCCGAAGGCAGCGCATAAGTCGCTTGGATCTCAATATTTTTCTATGAACAAATTATGTAATATAGGTCAAATATAGACAAATATATTCTTAATTTTCCGAAACATTTAATTAGGTACTTTTCTTCGAAAAAATTCCCGAAAATTACCTAAATTTTCAGCGTTCACACTGGTATAGCCCCTTAATAGGGCTATATTTGATTCAACCGGAGATTCTTCAATTATAACCAAATATTGATTTTGTAATAAGTGTACGACTGTTATCTCAGAGAACCACTGGGCCAACATCTCGAATACTGATTCATTAATAGTTAATAAATCCTTATTTACGTCAAATAGAGAAGTTGTCACGTCGACTGTATGACTCTTGACTCAAATGCAGCCGAGATAGTCGTTTTGAATGAAAATCAGTTGATTGTTGAGACAAGTTCATTTGTATTGAACACAGGATAGTCGCGGCAACTATACGTTAATGGCCCCAAATCTAAATATATTAATTGTGAACAAATGTCTACTCTCTTGAACTGTATTATCATATAACAATTTCAACTAGTTATTCGATGACCATAACCATCTACTGAGTTAAGAGAAATAAAAGTGATCAAACGACGAACAAATTTGACAAACAAATTTTGTAACAGTTAATGAATATTTTAATAAAAGTGCCAACTAAATGTATTTCTTTACTTTGAATAAACTGTTTTCTCAGTGCAGCGCTATAAAATCCGATTTACCTTCTGTTTTCGGACAAAAAACTTAGTGGGCCGACTGAGGACCACTCTCCCCTATATATTGATAATAGATCGTATGGTAAATTATTCACATAATAATGTAAATTATATAATAAAATTCACACAAACAAAAATAAATTTATTTAAAAATCCAACCGATTCATAAACATTGTTTTGCATTCATTCTTGTTATTTTCTCTTTTTTCCTCTATTCACATTTCGATAGCTCCTGAACCCGTGATTATTTTCTAGTCGCTACCGATTCGTAAAAATCGATAAAACATGATATATGTATGTATGTATGTATGTATGTATGTATGCATGTATATGTGTGTGTGTATATAAATTCATAATAAATACATTGTACATTAAGTTATTATCTCGTTATCATATTCGAAACAAATACGAGTAAATGAAAAAAAAACATTAGAATTTCTTTCGACTTGGAATTCGAGAAAATTCTTCCCCGTCTCAAAATGGGCTGAAAATCGTTTTTTCGGAAACATAAAGACCGCTGGATTGCAAAATATAGCGACTGGAATTTTGTGCGGATCGTTATCGAATATTGATTTGACGCCACCGTTCGATTGCGCGCTGTGCATAATCGTCGTTTTGCGTTCGCTCGATGTACGGTGTACTATATGGTCGAGCGAATCTAAGGTGGAGAAAAACGACAAATAGTGAAAGGGATGAATATCGATATACCGAGAGGCATGTGGTAAGCTTCCGCTTATGAGAATTTATGTGCGTGTATATATATAAACATATATATATATATATGTATATATACACGATGAAAGTTCATTTCAAACCCGTGATATGTTTGCAGGGTTGGTAGTCAGCCCATTGGCTCTTCTGAAGACCATCACTAAAATGTTGTTAAAGGAACCGTTGAATTTGTTCGAACATTTATCTAAAAATGATTTTCATGACGTTGTGGTTCACTTCAAGCGTTACATCTAAGTATTTTTAAAAAATTGGCCGTTTTTTATAGGCTTAAATGATGTATAATTTCCACACGAATGATATGCAAAATTGTGGCCGAAATTTTATATTTTTATTTCTAGAGCTTATTTTCAGACCCAACAACTGCAGACCTACCATCGAATCCCTCCGTGGGTACATGCAGAATTCGAATGAGAGCTTCAATTCCGTCGTGTGAACGCTCCTAAATCAGTTTTAACGGAGACTTTGTCCTTGGAGTGCCATATTTCAGGTGTTTACATTTTATTTTTTTTAAAGGAAACGAGTAAAGCTTTTTGAGTGCGGGTTTTTTCTTGCTTTTATTCATGATATACAGAACGATAAAAAAATTTAAAAAAAAAACGAAAATGGCGGCCGTTGCAGCTCCGCGAAAACAGGTCCTCAAATCGCGGGAGGTAAACGGCTGACATCACTGCCCCCTCTTTGTTGATCTGAAACACAAATTCAAAGCATATTATCAATCTGTGACCCTTTAGTTATGGAATGACGGATGGGTTTTTCGTTTAGTACAAATTTCGGAAAATGGCGGCTATTTAAAAAAAAATCGAATTTTCGCGTTTTTTTTCGCATAAAAAGATAAATAATAAATGCAAAAATGTATCTATCGAAAAAACGATCCGTCATTCCGTGAAGACATATTTTCTGAGTATGCTCTCCAAATTTCAGGTCGATATGTTAATTACAGCGGTCAGGAGAGTGTCAGCCATGTTTAAAAACGTGTTTTCGAGAAAAACGCGTTTAAAGTTTTGTAATGTGTTTACACAAATGTGTTTATAATTACCGCTAATCGGCAATGCCTGATCCATAGAGGCGTCCCTCCTCTTCTTCTAGCTGCTCATCTTGAGCTCAAATTGATTTTTCGAAAATTTCAAGGACAAGTCCCCCTTAAAACTATAATCGCGTTTTTCTCGAAACCACGTTTTTGTAAGCAAAAAGACACATAATTCAGGCAGTCATCATCCGACTGACAGACAGATTCTCGAAAGAATTACAAACGATTCTCAAGATTCATCAACTGTTCTCGTTTTTATAAACAAATTGAGGCCGATTTTTCAGCGAGAAAAAAAAACATTATTCAAAATTCCATTTAGCGCAAAGACCATATTTGGTGTAAGGGAAGATTGGGCCAAAAAATCTTCGATTTTTCACCAATTTTTTACGCGAAAAGTATTCAATATAGAATGCTGATATTTGGTATGTTGACTAAGCGGTCTTTATTGAACATCAAAATATTTTTTAAAGTTTGACAAACCATGGTGGCGGGGCTGGGAGGAGCCACGTATCCCGGTGCGCGGGCGATGACATTCTTCACTTGCGAAAGTCCTAAGGTGACAGGTGATCTGAAGCAAAAAAATCAAACATATTTTTTCTTTGTACAATATTGTGTATAAGTTGACCCAGAATCAAGAAGAAAAATTGAAACATAAAAAAATAGTGAGCGATCGGAAGGAAGTAACATCTCAAGGGGTCTTCTCACTTTAGACGCTAAAAAATGCTATTTTCATGTTTTTTTATAGGTTTATATTATAGATATTGATATAAAAGTTGTTACACTCAATAAATACACTTTCGAAATACATCAAATTTTTTTTTTTCATGTATTTATGTAACCCAAACAAACTTTAAACGCGTTTTTCTGGAAACAACGTTTTCCGACGGCTTGTTGATAAAATCTTCGAAACTATACTGAACCGATCCTTATGAACTTTTAACGACATATTCTTTACAACTATAGCTCATGTCAAGGATTTTTTTAAATTTTGATATTTACTAATTTTTTGCCAAAAACGGTGAAAAGAACACGTTTTTTTCGAAAAATGTCCGCCATTTTGTTATTTTTGCATATATAAAAAATCGTATGATATGCGCCATAGCCATTAACATACTGAATCTAAAACCTTTTTAATTTGTTTGTTTCGGATGATCCAACTCCAACATTTCATCAACAGCGCAGACCTCCAATTTTTTAGGACATTTTTTTAACTACTATTTTCGTCTATAAATAGTGACTCCAGGGGAGATATACACCTAGGAGCCGGAAAAAGGGTCATTTTTGTGAATTTTTTCAAGGAAAACTATTTGAAATTTCGGATTGGGCTTTTAATTATCTAAAAGTACATCCATTCAAAAATATGTTTAATTTTCTTTATTTAAAAATATCAAAAATATACAAGGATATTGCATGATCCTTGGAGCGTCGTAAAAAAATCTGCGTATACGGTACCCACTGGCGTTTCTTCAAAAATCATCTGAAAAAAAAACCAAAAAGATGATTAAATTAGATACTATAATCTAGTACTTGTCATAGCCGATTTTGAAAATATCGATTTATGACAAAATGGCGGACGTTTGAACATAAATAGTGATTTTTGGGCCAAAAATTAGTTATTATTTTGCCTATAAAACAAAAACTAAGTAACGGAAAAAAAATCCTATAACAAGTACTAAATAATGGTGTATAGAATAACCACAAAAAACCTCAAAGCAATCGATTCATTGGTTTTCGAGAAATTTTGGGTACCGATTTGAAAAACGTGGTTTTGAGAAAAACGCGTTTGAAAATTTGGGAATGAATAAATCATGAAATTTGTCAACTTACATGGAATCATCGATACCAGGCCCATAGTGTAGGTCTTCTACGGTCGACGGAATGTTCATAGCTTCTAAATCCTCGACCTCGACCATCTAGGTGTACATCTCTCCTTAAATACATCAAAATATTGTTTTATGTGTTTCGAAAGTGTATTTATTAAGTGTAACCACTTTTATATCAATATCTATAATATAAACCAATCAAAAAAATTCATGAAAATACCCTTTTTTAGGGTCCAAAGTGAGAAGCCCCCTTAAGATGTTACTTCGAACATGTATAAATAAATACAACTGTGAAATATTCACACTGTATGTTTGACCGTTTCTCTAGATTGAATTCCCAAAAAAACACCTTGAAAATGGGTGTTCGCAATCAAATGTGGCCTGAATGTTGAGTCTAGGGACATCAGGCTACTGTGGATAAGATCCCAGCAGTGTCTTCAAAATCACCGCCTACATATACACGTACATTTGCATGTATGCGTAATTACTCACTATATCACAGCTCTTCTGTACTTCATCGTGTGCGCAGGGTTTTCGCTATCTGGTAGCAAGTACAAGAGGGCTCTGTATAGGTTTCGTTTGCACTTACATTTGCGCGCGTAACAGCAACCGTTACGAATTTACGATGCGGTACGATAGCCTAAGTGATGGTAACAACCGCGTCGATCGTAATGGTAACGCTCCTCCTGACCACGACTTCGCGCTCCCCGTCTCTCCTTACACACACTGCCGGCAGTTCGTGACGTCTTACGCAACATACTCCTTTTGCAACGAATACGCACATATACGTGTTTCAACAACACACCGTGTACGTACTGTATAACGTCGAGCTCCATGGCGCGATAAATCCCTCGGTGAGAGATTCGCCATCTCGTCGTTGTAAAAATATATTTACGTGCCGAACTCTTTAACCCTTTGCTCGCCCGCCGTTGCTGCATGGCCGATCGGTGTAGGTGGTTCTGCCAACTGGGACGTTTAGGGGGATATATCAGTGTGAACGCTGAAAATTTGGGTGATTTTCGGCAATTTTTTGGAAGAAAACTACTCAATTAAGGCGTCCCCCACTTGTAGCGCAAAAAAGGCCTTTTTCATGAATTTTTTAAAAGAAAACTACAGAACTTTTTTAATCGATCAATATACTATCGTAAAGAACACATCTCGAAGAACTTTCGGTAATTTTTTTATTGAAAAATATTACATTGTTTAGTGGCAAATGGCCGTCAATGAAATAATGTTTTTATATACACGGTTTGCGGTGACCAACATTGCGGCGAAGTGGATCATCTGAAAAAAAAATGCGGATGGATTTAGTCAAATATAAGTATAAACTAGTCTTTAATCGAAGGATTTTAAAAAATATTCATTTTTCACAAAATGGCGGACAGTCAAAGTTAATGGTTCGATTTTAACGAAAAAAAACGGCCGTTTTTTGGCTATAAAACGGCCATTTTTTTCGAAAAAAAAAATCGAACGATTAAAGACTACATTTTTATGTATTAAATAAGCCTGCAAAATTTCAAGAAGATCGGTTCATTAGTGTTCGAGTAATCTTGGTCACCGACTTCAGAAATGCCATTTTAAGAAAAACGCGTTTAAAGTTTCAATTTCAGTTTACACGAAGAAAATATTTTTTTTTGTAAACTTACATAGAGTCATCTATTTCGGGCCCATACAGAAGTATGGGCCCGGATACTTATACTTCAAAAAAATGCAGTAAAAAAAATCGATTTTTTTAAAATCGCAAGTGGGGGTAACCCCTTAAATGTTTCGGAAAATTAAGAATATATTTGGCTATACATGACTTATATTACTTAATTTTTTCGTAGAAAAATATTGAGATCCAAGCGACTTCGGAGGCGCCAGAAAAAAGAGTTCCTCCACTGCTGACATGATTCCGGCTGATTGAGTAGCTGAATCCGAAAAAGGAAAAAATGTCGTTAAACTGGAAGGTATTTCCTGTACAATGACGTAGAATTTTCGAAAAATATCAAAATCTAACAAAATGGCGTAGTTATGAACAAAAGTCTGTTTTCTTGCCTATAAAATGGTCGTTTTTTTTCAATACCAAATCGTCAATTTTCGTCCAATCAAAAATATCCTATTGTAGAGTAAATATATTCAAGAGTACTCAGTTCAAATTTCAAGTCAATCGGATAATTGCTCTTTGGGTTACAATGTCAGTAAATTTGAAAAATCTAATTTCGAGAAAAACGCGTTTAAATATTTAACTATCGATTTTTGCAAGATAAAATGATATTGGTATAAATTATATAAATGATAATGACATTCTTGAAAGTATAAACTGTCGAAAAAGGCACAAAGAAATCGATTTTTTGGAAGTGTTACACTGGTATAGCCCCTTAATCATTTGTCACTAACAAATGAATCAAAATATGAAAAAACCATCGGGTGGTACGGTAGAAAATATTACAAACTATGCTCTGTCCAAATTTGACGTGAAATGGGAGAATAGATTTTGAGCTGCGACTTACAACGTTTCAAAAACATAGTTTCGACAAAAACGCAAAAAGAAAAAGTAATTTGCAGCTCCCTGGCGGAGTGGGGGAACCTTCACAAAAATCCTCATAACTCGGTCAATTTTTGCAATTTTTACAATATCTTTGCAGCAGATAAAGTTAAGATTCTGGGCTATAAAATTGTTCACTACAAAAATCATATTCTTGAAATTTCAAGTTTACGCACAGCCCTTAAGGCGTTACCCCCACTTGTAGCGCAAAAAAAGGCCTTTTTCATGAATTTTTTTAAAGAAAACTACAAAACTTTTTTAATCGATCAATATACCATCTTAAAGAACACATCTCGAAGAACTTTCAGTAATTTTTTTATTGAAAAATATTACATTGTTTAATGGCAAATGGCCGTCAATGAAATAATGTTTTTATATACACGGTTTGCGGTGACCAACATTGCGGCGAAGTGGATCATCGGAAAAAAAATGCGGATGGATTTAGTCAAATATAAGTATAAACTAGTCTTTAATCGAAGGATTTTAAAAAATATTCATTTTTCACAAAATGGCGGACAGTCAAAGTTAATGGTTCGATTTTAACAAAAAAAAACGGCCGTTTTTTGGCTATAAAACGGCCATTTTTTTCGAAAAAAAAAATCGAACGATTAAAGACTACATTTTTATGTATTAAATAAGCCCGCAAAATTTCAAGAAGATCGGTTCATTAGTGTTCGAGTAATCTTGGTCACCGACTTCAGAAATGCCATTTTGAGAAAAACGCGTTTAAAGTTTCAATTTCAGTTTACACGAAGAAAATATTTTTTTTTGTAAACTTACATAGAGTCATCTATTCCGGGCCCATACAGAAGCCCGGGCCCATGGGCCCGGATACTTATACTTCAAAAAAATGCAATACGAAAAAATCGATTTTTTCAAAATCGCAAGTGGGGGTAACCCCTTAATATATTTTTCATTGGACATATGTATACTCGAGATTATTTTCTAAGTTCTCCTTTCCTTCTGTTCTCCCTATCCTCTCACGTACGTCTTTACATCTCTCTGCATCTTTTTACTTCCCGCTGTTTCTCTCTCTCTCTCTCTCTCTCTCTCTCTCTCTCTCTCTCTCGCTCTTTCTCTTCGACTCTTCAAATTCATGTCCACTATTCGTACATCGCAACTACCGTACGTGTATACGCGCATACACACTTATTTGTGTTTGGGTTTTATAAGATGGCTGGCGATAGCGAAAATTATGGTAACTGCGCCAACTGGCGTTTGATACGGTAATGGTTTGGTACACGGGACTTCCCCTCGCCTATAAAGATCCGTATGGAATATATCCACGGCTCTTTATTTGCAATGCATATACGATATTCAGTCTCGACTATAGTTTCCCACTAGATCTCCGCGAACGATTCAGCTCAGGATATACCTTCGACTCTATTCGACCACGTTCTTTTTCCTTATTTTTTTAAATTTATTTAAGATCGTTCCCTATTTTTACTAAATGTTCTTTTCGCACAGACAGGTGGGTTGTCTCCCTACGCCGATCCAATTTGAACTTCCAGGGCTAATTTTTTCCCCTGCTTTTCTTTTCTTTCACCTCGCAACTTTCGTCTTCACGTAGTCGTATGGGCTCGTATAAAGGAAGTAACCGTCACCTCGAATCGTAAAACTTGCAAAATTCTTTCAGAGTTATGCTCATTGCAATAATAACAATAATAATAAGAATAATCGTTATAACAATGTTAGGCTAATGAGCATGAGTTTAGTCGAGTCTGGACGACGTTGAATAGCAACTTGGGTCTTTCGATACATGCCTCCGAATAGTCGGAGAAGCATTTGGAAAAAGAATGAAAAGGAGGGCTAAAATTATCCACATCGAAGAACTACGAAGATGTCTGACTTACGCTCGTAATATTCTTTTAACGATGCTTAATTTCATCACCTTGCTGTAGGAGGTAATTTTGACTACGTGCACCTGCATACTCTCTCTCTCTCTCTCTCTCTCTCTCTCTCTCTCTCTCTCTCTCTCTCCTTCCTCTCTAGCATTGTTAGGGGGTTTCCCAAAGAATCGAACATGCTCAAATCGCAACACATAATTTTGGCAAATCAAGCATAATTCTTTCGGCAGTTCCAGAGGGCGAAATAGTTACATTTTTTTCAAATCGCTTTCAAAGGATCTGCAGCTATTGGGAATTTACTAACGATCTCGATGCTACTGAAATTTGGGTAGAGAAAAGAAATGAAAAAAAGACTCATTGTTGAAAAGTGTATAAAATGATCGGCTTTATAAATGGCGCTTATTTGCAATTAATTTTTTTTATGGGTCGTTGTTCGTATTCCATTTTTCCTTATCAGTCTTCCAATAATAATTATATAGATATACATACATACATACATACATACATATATATATATATATATATATATATATATATATATATATATATATGTTTGCTTATTTATTTATTTATTTGCTCCAGTCAAGACCCTCGACTTTGTTTAGGAATGTTCGGTTTTATTTTTTTTCAATGTGGAAAATATCAAATGCCTAATTAGCAATACCAAAATAAAAGAGTCAACTTGGCATGTCAGAAAATTCTGTCCTGTTTCGTAATTTCCTTCCACGTCCAAGCTTAAGTAATTTCGAGGATGGCAACTTCCGTTAGCTGCTCTATCTTTTCTCTCTTTCTCTCTCTCTCTCTCTCTCTCTCTCTCTCTCTCTCTCTCTCTCTCTCTCTCTCTTTCTTACTCTATTGTGATCAACACCACTTCAAGAAACTTTAATGCTGCTATGGATCGCAAGTGTACGAGGAAATATAAGAAACTCGAAAAAAATAAGAAGCTGCGAAAAGAGGGGACATGCTACGAGAAAGAGAGAGAGAGCGAGAGAGAGAGAGAGAGAGAGAGAGAGAAAGTTAACGTAAAAGAAACCAGTGGTATAATGTCTTTATTCTCGCTGGAGCCGCTACATTCTCGGACTTGTTCTACCCGATAATTATACGTTACCGAAGCTCACCGAGCCCCCCCCCCCCCCCTCGCTGGTCATTCCCTCCCGCCCTCTCAATTAGGCTGAGCTGGTATCACCTGCGCGCCTGGTTTTCTTCGCGCTCCCAGTGCCGACAGACAAATGTACAAATAAAAAAAAAAAGCAAAAAAACGGAAAGGGATTGAGCAAAAGACGAAGAAATGAAGATAAAAAAGTCCTAGTCGCCTCTGAGACGAGGCAGGGGAACTTTACAATTTTATCCGTTGTTCTTCCGACGTATTTTTGCTCTTAAATTCATCCGCGCTCTTGCCTCAAACCTTTACGAGGCTCAAATATACTTTCTGTTTGGATTCCCTCGGAATGAAAAAAATCCTACCGTACAACCGGATTGAAAAAAAATTGGCGCTGCTATCATCGACAGACTCAAAAGATGAAGAATTTGCATTTGACAAAAGAAAACAATTTATCGTATTTTTTCATTCGTGAATACATATCTATACATTTATATTGTTTATGAGAACTTATCGAGAATTTATCGGTTCCAATCAGAGCATTTTCTCGTTCCATCATCCCACTACAAAATTTCTCGATCGGAGCAGACTTCATTTTGTCAAATAATAATAATATTAAAAATAGTAACAATAATAATGAATCGACCGATCGGTACGATACTTTCGAATCTATTGATTTATCTACAAGAACCCCACTAGTGATCGATCTCGCGTATATTGCGTATCTCAACAATCTTTGAAAAGGCCCGTCCTGTGACTGACAATGCGATATATATGACGATGATTCGTGCGGATCGCTCGCATAGCCTCGATATCCGCAAATACCCGTTGCTCGGGACTCGGCTGTCAATGATGATCTCGCGGATGAGGAAGAAAAAGCCACTCCTCATCGTGGATACGGAGGAAGGGAAGAAAGAGACAGCGAAACAATGAGAAAGAGTGGTGTGTGTGTGTGTGTGTGTGTGTGTGTGTGTGTGTGTGTGTGTGTGTGTGTGTGTGTGTGTGTGTGTGTGTGTGTGTGTGTGTGTGTGTGTGTGTGTGTGTGTGTGTGTGTGTGTGTGTGAAAAACATACTTTTCTTATAATAATAAAACTTTGATCAAATATTTTTTTTAATTTTGAAAATTACGAAAATGGCATGCTGAAGAAAAAAAAAGTCGATGCAAAGCCTTAATATACATATGTTCCTTAATATAATAAGGATGCAAAGCCTTATATATATATATGATAGGTCACCCCGTTCGGAACATATCAAACCTAGGTTGCCTTGGTCCAAAGTCTAAGGATTTCGAGTTGTCATGGTAAGTGTGATTTTTAGCAAATTTCCCAAAATTAGGTACTATCTCGTTCATAATGTTCAAACAGACAATAATTGGTAACTAAAAACTGATTTGCGCCTTAACTTAATGTGTATTCAATCGACAAACACCAATACAATCATGTGTATCCAGACAACTTACTAAATGGAACGTGTTGAATAATTAAAAACTTGCCATAAATAAAAACACATCTTATGTTAATGCTATTTTTAAAAAATAGCATTAACATAAGAGGTAAACGAGTTTGTACCTAATGTTTGGGAAATTTTTGGGAAATTTTCCAAAAATCATACTTACCATGATAACTCGAACTTTGGAGTAAGGTAGCCTAGGTTAGATATGTTCGTAACGAGGTGACCTATCACCCCCTTAAGGCTTTACATCGACCAATATATATATACATATACATACATACATACATACATACATACATACATACATACATATATATATATATATATATATATGTATGATACACCTGATACACAGGGTGTCCCAGAACTCACCGTCAAGCCGAAACGGGGTGACAGGATTGATTGTAACCATCATGAGAAAAATCAGAAAAAAAATATGGGCATTTAAGAAAAACCTAGAAATTTGGTCAAACTGTAACCATTTTTCGGTTATTGTGGTTAATGTTTATTATTTTTGTTCATTTAAACTTTGGAACCGTAACCCTAACTAACATTTCTAGAATCACAGTAAAAAATAATGACACAATTGCCCCAAGTTTCCTAGAATTAAGACTGTTTTTTGTTAAACTATGAATTTAAAATTTTCAAAATAGATTTTTTTCTGATTTTTCTCATGATGGTTACAATCAATCCTGTCACCCCGTTTCGGCTTGGCGTTGAGTTCTGGGGCGCCCTATATATATATATATATATATATAGAGAGAGAGAGAGAGAGAGAGAGAGAGAGAGAGAGAGAGAGAGAGAGAGAGACTCACACAGAACATACGGGTGTACTTTCGAAACGCCCACACCTCCGAATAATTTAGAACTTCGTGTACTTATGTATTTTTACACGCTGACCACGATTATGATAGTGGAACTACCCGAAAACTTGCTTTCCAAGGTCAAAACTTAAAAAAAAAACGTTTTTTTGTTGTAGTTTTTCTATTTTATTTTAACGAATATTGATCTTAGAGAAAATTGCATTCCACAAAAGTTGTAGCCTATTAAAAGACTGATATTTTATGTTCCATACAGGTTTCGTTTAAAACCATTATTTTCCAAGAAAAATGGGATAATACTCCAATAAGTGTATTTTGCTAAGCTCTATTAGTTTCGATGTTATCTACTTACGCACTTTACCACGGGGAGGTTACAGTGGAGTCTTTAAAGTGCATATTTTTTTTGCTTTTTTGTATTCTATTCTTTTTTGCTTTTTTTGTATTTTTTAGTTTTGTGTTTTTGGTACGTTATGTTGTTTTCTGTTATTTTTTGTAATTTTAGTGTTATATAGGAAAATATTGAAGGTTAAGCAATATAAAAACGAAAAAATTATGTGGCTTTGTCGGGATAGCAAATTTTAAGATTCCACGTACCCATCCGAGGTGCCCGCCGTCCACCCCACGATTTAAAGCGCTCATCCGAGGTGCCCGAGTTTAGCAAAATATACTTATTGGAGTATTATCCCATTTTTCTTGGAAAACAATGATTTTAGACAAAATTTGTACAGGGCATAAATTATCAGTCTTTTGATGGGCTACAACTTTTGTGGAAGACATTTTCCTCTACGCTCAAAATTTGTTAAAATAAAATAGAAAAACTACAAAAAAACCATTTTTTCTGTTATGATTTTGAAAATGAAATTTGCGGGTATTTTCACTATCATATTCGTGATCAGCAAGTCAAAATATATAAGTACACGAAGTTCTAAATTATTCGGAGGTGTGGACTTTTCGGAAGTTAATCCCAGCAAACAGAGCGGTGTGCAGACGACTCTACCCGTGTATTAAGTCCCCGTGAGTCTTTATATAACCGGGTGTTCGTTTCGAATCGAGTCGTAACTTAAGCGACAGCCGAGCGACATCCACCGAGCAATCCCCGTCCGATGGCGTACTAATTATCGTCCAGTCTCGGTGTGCGCCGGTATTGCAATATTTCTTGGACTCTGTCTCTTTTTCTCTCGTTCTTCCTCTCCCGTTCACTCCTTGTGGCCTGTCTGTGTCACCTGGAATACGGCGATCTCTCTCTTGTACCCTGAAGAAACTCGAAGACGTTGCGTCTTCCACGTCGCGGGAGCTGCTCCCCGCGTTGATTCGAAGCAAACGCGTCCGCATAACCCGCTCATCGGACGTCGGCGTCCTTCAAACGCTTACTCTCACGATCCAGTTCTCCCGTCATTTCATCTC
Source organism: Ophion slaviceki (assembly GCA_944452715.1). NCBI lineage: Eukaryota > Metazoa > Arthropoda > Insecta > Hymenoptera > Ichneumonidae > Ophion > Ophion slaviceki. The sequence continues at coordinate 17,123,501 of OX101793.1, read as the reverse complement.
CCTCTACTTCTTCTTTGGCCTCTTCATCATCATCGGCATTACCATCATCATCATCATCATCTTGGTTGTCGTCGTCGTCGTCGTCATTCAGGAGACAAGTTTACGACGACAGGGAAAAAAGAGCCGATAAGTGTATCAACGCGAATGCAGCAAGATGCGAATAACTTGACATTGTCGGAGGTCGCAAATAAGGTCGCCTGGAGAGTCTGGATGTCGGTCAGGTCGGAGAAAAATCCAACGGAAGTGACGATAGCTCGGAGGTAAAAAAAATGGACAGGTAAGGTTATTCTTATTTAAGGGGGGAGATACTTTTGCACTGAGAAAAAAAATCATTGGCCCAATATCATTGGTGGTGAATGAAATTTCGTTGATTCAATTGTAAAATTGTTGGTGTAAATAATCGGATTTATTAGTCCGAACAAAACGCTATTGACTTTAATAACATGATAAAGGTAAAAGTTTTTTTTTCATTCTAAAGATATATTGTTAGCCGAGAACAATATATTATTGAAACTATCTGAAAAATTATCACGAACAAATGATGTAGTTTTGAATGCATTTTCTGCAACGAACAAAAAAAACGTTTTATTCATTACATGAATATTGTTGATTCGAGTTCACAAGAAAAATTGAATTTCGTTCGTTTGATTCAGATAAAATTTCTATTGAGTACATATGTTATGTTATTTTTTCACCATATCTGATATTGATTTCCAAGTACATTATTCGTTAAAATATTAATATTTTATTTTGATTGAAAAATATCAAGCAAATGTCTGAATTGGTTAAAAAATTATGCGAAAATAAAATTTGTTTCTTGCGCATTTGGTTGAAAAAATTCAACCAAATCATGGCCGAGCGCCACCGAAATTATAGGTGTGAGGAAACCCGTAGTTCTCGGAGTAACCGCTAGAAGCCGCACGCGCGCTCGTTTCTCGTAAGCGTAGCGCGAACCGAAAATCTACTTAAGGGGTTACCCCCACTTGCGATTTTGAAAAAATCGATTTTTTTTATTGCTTTTTTTTTCAAGTATAAGTATCCGGGCCCATACAGAAGTATAGGCCCGGATACTTATACTGGAATAGATGACTCTATGTAAGTTTACAAAAAAAAATATTTTCTTCGTGTAAACTGAAATTGAAACATTAAACGCGTTTTTCTCAAAATGGCATTTCTGAAGTCGGTGACCAAGATTACTCGAACACTAATGAACCGATCTTCTTGAAATTTTGCAGGCTTATTTAATACATAAAAATGTAGTCTTTAATCGGTCGATTTTTTTTCGAAAAAAATGGCCGTTTTATAGCCAAAAAACGGCCGTTTTTTTTTCGTTAAAATCGAACCATTAACTTTGACTGTCCGCCATTTTGTGAAAAATGAATATTTTTTAAAATCCTTCGATTAAAGACTAGTTTATACCTATATTTGACTAAATCCATCCGCATTTTTTTTTTTTCAGATAATCCACTTCGCCGCAATGTTGATCACCGCAAACCGTGTATATAAAAACATTATTTCATTGACGGCCATTTGCCACTAAACGATGTAATATTTTTCAATAAAAAAATTACTGAAAGTTCTTCAAAATGTGTTCTTTAAGATGGTATATTGATCAATTAAAAAAGTTATGTAGTTTTCTTTAAAAAATTCATGAAAAAGGCCTTTTTTGCCCTACAAGTGGGGGTAACGCCTTAAGGATGTATGGCAACTAAGTTATTTTCTACTGTTCGAATTGAAACTCACTGATATTGTAAAGGAAAATATCGAGAACTTTTTGAGATTAAAAAAAAACAAAATTTGCCCACGTGAATGCTGAGATAAACGAATTCAAAGTTGGGTCATTTAACACGGGGAACATAGGACTGTACGTCCAAAATTCCCTTTACATCGGCAAAAAAGGTATTTCCGGAGTACTCTTTTGTAAAAAAAAACTTTTGTGCGGTATCGCTGTAATATGCATGATACGTTAAAAAAAATCGACATGTGCCCATATATTTTGCGAGATATTGCGAGTTAAATGGGACCGTTTTCGTATTTATTTAGCTCGTATGTCGTAACCACGACAACGTCAGGGAAAACGTACATCAAGTCAGCAACTAAATTTGCAGTTAAAAATTGAAAATTCTTCTTTCTGTACCGCATGTTTTACTTTGAGCTGTGGTAATCTCCTTTTTAGCTTCAATGAATACTACAATTATTTTATTTAGTCTTTAAATGCGATTTTTGCAAATTGCATAATCAGTTCTGTAACGACTCTGCAGTAGCTGCCATACATCCTTAAACGCCGGAGAAACTCTAAAAAGTATCGCTTCTTGACCCGTGGCTAAGATCAAAGTGTAGTATCTGTTCTTATCAGTTGAATATCTGATATTCTCTCCATGGATATTCCATAGGATATCTGATATTCTCTCCACTATAATCGTGGACGATCATTCCAATGCTCACTTTTTATTTAAGATTTAAAACGAATTGAAAAACTTACGTCCCATGGCATATTCATTGGAATGTAGTAAATAAATAATTCATTCTATTGATTATATTTTTGTACGAATTAAAAAATATTGTAGCAACAGCTTAATTATTTTATCCATACATCTACGGATTGTATGTAGAATGATTTCAATAGAAAATAATTTTATTTCAAGGATAATGTAGATATTCAGAAAACAGAAGAGCTTTTTCAAATAAAATTATATGTTATTTAACTCAATCACATTTTCCAATATTTTATAGGATTGTAACAATCTCATATATCGGCGGCACTCCGCAGCAGCACATTTATTTGGATCACCCAATATATTTTTTTGATTCAATTGGTTTTTTTTTCTCAGTGTGGGCGAGGAAAAGATTTGCTGATTTTCATGATTTTTTTTAAGGAATGATTTCTTCACCATTTTTGTCACCTAGTGTATATTTTGTTATTACTTTTGGCTGTTACGTGTCATTTTTTTAAATTATTAGTGTTTAAAAATGGCGGCGGTAGGGCACGGGTTTCTAAACTGCATTTTCAAAAGTGGCGTGATGTATAGCTAAAAAACTAATCGACTGATTGTGATGAAATTCGGTATAAATCATTATAACCTTATTGCCAAAAACATGACCTTGAATATTCTTGAAAATAAAAAAGAAAAAGTATTTTTTTGGCAAAATCTAGCAATTTTTTCGGAAAGTTCAATCTTTTTGTTTCAAAGCGTACCATTTCATTGATTTCCTACATTTCTCGTTTTTTCTTAGTTCATATTCTGCGTACGAGTGTTAATGAAAGAAAAATCTTCGTTGATTTTTTTTTCAGATTAATCCGGCCGACGCTACGTAGCACGCCGTCTGACAACATCCGCTGAAACCCGTTTAGTATACCGTGCCAAACCTCAGCCATTTTTAATGATTAATTTAATAAAATACCATATAACAGCCAAAAGTAGTAATTAAACATACCCTACGTCTCATAAAAGTTGAAGAAATCTTGCTTTTAAAAAGAATCATGATATCCCGCAGTTTTTTCCTCGCCTTGCGAAGGATGATCGATTGCGCCAGAATTGGATCACCAATGACCGTAGTTGATACATTTTTGCGGAAGATTTCAACTGATAGCTGGATCCATAATTTTTCATCACCCTTTTTTGGTTACCTCGTTGTTTTTTTTTACAACGGTGATAAAATCTTTTTTTATTGCTTTTTTCCTCTGGAATACGATCAAGAGGAGCAAGAGGGGAACTCATATACTTAAACTAGGGCGCCTGTAGCGGCTGCCACCCCCGAGTAATTAAATCTTTAGTTACGTAAAATAAATACATTTTAGCTAACAAATATGTAGAATGCATATAACAGACTGTTTAGAAATGTTATTAATTTTTTTTGTTTATTTATATCGCGATTAAGTTATTAACCAAGTTGAAATGTGGCAGACGCGTAATTTAGTCCTTCGTAACTGGTATCACTGAGCTCACATATGAACGCTACATCGTGAGCGTGTAGCTGTCAAACATCCTTCGCGAATTCCGTTTTTTTTTGTTCGGCAAAAATGAAAAGATGGAAGGGAAAAATGCAAACCGAAAAACAGTACAATCAACGGTTGGAGCAAGTACAACCTGGAAAGCGGCGAAAAAAGTAGTTGAGCCGAAAAATCAATGCGCAGTCGAGGGACGACGCGTAATTGATTTGAAGGTTATGTCGAATCATATGCATTGCAGCTTCTGTAAAGAATGATTCCAAATATTTAAAGACTTCATAAATCCGCGGTAAGAAACTTATAGCATAGAAGCAACAATTTGTACGTTTCAAATTTTGGCGCCTATTCAAAATGGCCGACTTGACAGCAGCGTTGCTACGTACCGTAGGGCGCTTTATTATTTTACGCGAATCAGCTGGAAATTTCCTGTTTTATTTCACGAATATCTCGATAACGAGACAGACAAAACGCTGTACTCTTCGTTGAAATTACTCATAAAAGTCTCAATAATTCTTTCCGCCTATTCCCATTCAATTCTTACTATTTTTATTATGTTGCGACAGTCGTATTAGAGTTCTCATGAAGCTTTTGCTATGTCGCCTTTGTATGAGAGCCTAACTTCGATAATTAATTGCTCAATAATCACGCAAACGAAGTACTTGAAATTTTACACGGAGTCGTAACACCTGTTCACAAATATCCTCAAAAATTCCAGCAAATTCTTACCATTTCGCGATAGCCGAGCAACCTCCTTAAACATTCATCGGACATGTCTCCGTAAAGAAAAAAAAAACATTTCTATCGTCACAATTTTCATCGCTCAAGTGTCCGCGTTCGATTTTGTTGAAACTCGTATATTTGATAAAGCATTGAAAACTATTAGATACGTATTTTTTTATCGGCGGAAAAACGGTTTTAAGGGGGCAAAGTGCCCCTCAAGGAAAGGCGTGTCGAATCTTAATTTTTTTTCAATACTTCTATAGTGGACTTTTCATCGCTGTACATTAGCAGAATTTTGGTTTTTGTTTCATTCAGGTCGGAGGACTGCTTGTGGGTGAAACTGCTAAACCGCCCCACGACACGCCCTATCGTTGAGGGGTGGTTTCCTCCTTAAGGGGTTAGGCCACAGTAAAGGGTGTAAAATCATGTGCGAATTTAACAATTTTTTTTCGTATGAAAAAGTGATTCACTTATAAAATTAATTACACATCTATTTAGTATGAATATCAAGCTGCTAGAAAATATATATTTTTTTTTCGATGGACAAAATGGCCGACTACTAATATTGTCTTTTGTTATCTTTTTTTTTAAGGCGCTCCGCAGCGTGACATTTAGCATCCACAATTTTTCAAAAACGAAAACAAAAATTCTCGTTAATCTACATTGGAATATCTAGAGAAGTACGTACGGAATTTAAAAAATACTGTTTTATTCAAAAGTTGTCGGTATTTGAATTGAGTTGTAGATATTTGAATGATTTTTCAATGAAAAATTTCGTATAAAACTGCTCATAAAATGAAAAGTTTTCGATTAATCAGAAATTACATACGTACTTCTCTGCACTGATCAAAAAAACCAATTGAATCAAAAATATATATTGGTTGATGCAAATAAATGTGCTGCTGCTGAGTGCTACCGATATATGAGATTGTTACAATACTATAAAATATTGAAAAATGTGATTGATTTAAGGCGTTACCCCCACTTGTAGAGCAAAAAAAGGCCTTTTTCATGAATTTGTTTAAAGAAAACTACAAAACTTTTTTAATCGATCAATATACCATCTTAAAGAACACATCTTGAAGAACTTTCAGTAATTTTTTTATTGAAAAATATTACATTGTTTAATGGCAAATGGGCGTCAATGAAATAATGTTTTTATATACACGGTTTGCGGTGACCAACATTGCGGCGAAGTGGATCTAAAAAAAAAATGCGGATGGATTTAGTCAAATATAAGTATAAACTAGTCTTTAATCGAAGGATTTTAAAAAATATTCATTTTTCACAAAATGGCGGACAGTCAAAGTTAATGGTTCGATTTTAACAAAAAAAAAACGGCCGTTTTTTGGCAATAAAAGGGCCATTTTTTTCGAAAAAAAAATCGAACGATTAAAGACTACATTTTTATGTATTAAATAAGCCTGCAAAATTTCAAGAAGATCGGTTCATTAGTGTTCGAGTAATCTTGGTCACTGACTTCAGAAATGCCATTTTGAGAAAAACGCGTTTAAAGTTTCAATTTCAGTTTACACGAAGAAAATATTTTTTTTTGTAAACTTACATAGAGTCATCTATTCCGGGCATCAAAAAAAACTGCACTTCAAATTGCACTTCAAAAAAATGCAATAAAAAAAATCGATTTTTTTTAAATCGCAAGGGGGGTAACCCCTTAAACACCATATTTTTTATTTGAAAAAGCTCTTCTGTTCTCTGAATCTCTACATTATCCTTCAAATAAAATTATATTCTATTGAATTCATTCTTTATACAATCCGTATATGTATGGATGAAATAATCAAGCGGTTGCTACAACATTTTTTATTTCGTAAAAAATATAATCAATAGAATTAATTATTTCTTTACTGCATCAAAACGAATATGCCATGGGACGTAAGTTTTTCAATTTGTTTTAAATCTTAAATAAAAAGTGAGCATTCGAATGATTATCCACGGTAATAGTGGAGAGAATATCAGATATTCAACTGATAAGAACAGATACTCCACTTTGATCTTAGCCACAGGCCAAGAAGCAATACTCTTTAGAGTTTCTCCGGCGTTTAAGTAGATTTTCGGTTCGCGCTACGCTTACGAGAAACGAGCGCGCGTGCGGCTTCTAGCGGTTACTCCGAGAACTACGGGTTTCCTCACACCTATAATTTCGGTGGCGCTCGGCCATGATTTGGTTGAATTTTTTCAACCAAATGCGCAAGGAACAAATTTTATCTTCGCATAATTTTTTACCCAATTCAGACATTTGCTTAATGTTTTTCAATAAAAATAAAATATTGATA
>OX101793.1:17056538-17111538 GCA_944452715.1 Ophion slaviceki | reverse complement strand
ATTGACACCGCAATCATAATATGGTTAACACAACTATAAGCGTCTATCTAATCATGCCGTTTTGGTAGTATGTTTGAATATCTAGTATCCCCGAAATAAGTATTAACTATTGTGAAAGGCTTTACAATATCGATATAGTTAATTCAGTTAATATTTTCACAATAGTGAATAGTTATTTCGGGGATACTGGATAGTCGAGCACGCCACCAAAGTTGCATGTTTAGACATACTTTTCGCTTATAGTTGTGTCAACCATATTATGATTGCGGTCACAATAAACTATAGGGAATTCGACTATACTCTCTTTTACCATGCGGGTTATTTGTGAATACTGTACACTTTTCTCTCAGCGCAGGAAAGTAAATAAAATGGCCCTGCATGAGCAATGGGCGAAATGAAATTCCACCCCTTGAATGTTCACCTACGTCACTAGGATTGTTTATTGTATTTTCTAGGATTTTTCTAGTTTGTAGGATGAGATTTTTTTCTCACAACAATGTCATTTCTCGTATAGTTTTTCTCGCGAGCGGGCGTACGAGAAGCTGGTATATTTCATTTCATGGTCTCTGTGCTGCAGGTGTCGTGGTATTGTCCGACGCTGCGTCTCAGCCACTAAATCACCCCGACGCCGACGTTCACACAGGCATAATTTCAAACAGCGCTTGGCGCGGGTTCTATTCCACCCGTGTGTGTGTGAGTGTGTGAGTGGATACACACTTTGGTGCTTTTCACGTGGGATTCTGCACGATCATCTGGTCCATAAGAGCACGGAGAACGAGGATCAGCTTTGGAACTTCTCGCTCGTTGCATACACAACGTACAAGGAGATAAAGCAAAAAGAATCAAAAGAAGCACGTGAAATGTAAGATGCGAGAGATATCCACGAGCCCATGTAGAAGTTTCTCCTCGGAGTTCTGTGTGGTAGAACGGGATAGGAATAAAATGCGAAAATTTTTCATTCCCAATGAAATAAACTCTTCAAAGAATCTTTATAGCGTATTTCCATGCTCGAAGGACTCGATTTTTATGTTTTTTTTTTCGTTTCACCAGAGTCTACGTTGGCGTGTACCGAATGACAATTCCCTTTCGTCCGTTTTGCACGCGTTGCGAAAGTCCGTATCTCAGCTCATGGATACATGCAGGTCGTGAATGATATATATTATCGCGGGATACGCTGCGAATATATCTCAGGCGCTAGAATGATTCCACCCCTCCCCCGCCTGTACTCGAAGCTGCATTGAACTCTCCAAGTGTATCGTGCAGTGGGAGCTAGAGAGAGGGAGAGCGAGTGAATCCGTGAGGAAACATAGATATGCGCGCGAGTCAGATTCCTGTACAGTAGTTGTGGAAGCAGTGCTCTCGGCGAGCAGTACACTCGATGGGGGAGAGGGAGAGGAGGAAAGATCGAAAAAGCAGAAGGAAAAGGGACGGAGAAGAGAAGACAGCAGAGGGAGCTTTGGTTGTTGCAGTACACTCCGGTGTGTACGGTTGTGGGTAGCCAGCATGAAGGAAGAATGGATTATGGCCCTGGAGAGAGGTCTGGAGAAACGTAGCATGCGCACGCCATGCCGCACTCAACATTCTCTCGGGTTAAACTTCCTCCGACCTTTCGTCACTTAACTCCACCATGAGCGCTCTCTCAAGTTTAAGTATACAGAGGGAGACGAGAGGTTTACTCCCGTAGGCTGGATCTTACTCAATGGTGGTCAATCGAAGAGCCATTTTAGCGATGGTACATTTGGGTAAAGCTATCAAGCTGATTTCTGATGAGAGCTTGAAGAACAGTCATCAGGTAGATTTCTGATGACAGCTTGAAGGGAAACTATTACCCTGAATTCTGATAACAGGTTGAGGAACATGGGTTAGGCTGATTTCTGATGACAGCTTGAAGGGAAGCCATTAGGCTGAATTCTGATGACAGCTTGAAGGAAAGCTATCAAGCTGATTCCTCATAGAACATTCCAGATGGAAGTCTGAAGAACATCTGACAGGCTAATTCCTGATGATATGTCAAAGAACATCCGTCAGACTTATTTCTGATGGTAGCTTGAAGGAAAGCCATCAAGCTGATTTCTGATGACAGCTTGAGGAACATCCGTCGGGCTGATTTCTGATAACAGCTTGAACAGGCTGATTCCTCATGAGACTAAACTATCCCAACTTGACCTGGGCATTATGCATCAGGCTGGTCGCGAAGATTTTTCTCGTACACGGTTCTCTCGAACATCCAAATGTCCCCACTCTGCTCTCAAATTGCTTAATCCAACCCTTTGTGGGTGCAATTCTCAAGCCCTTCTTCCAAGTACCTCAAGACCATTGATGACTGCGATCTCGATGAGACAGTGGATAACGTTGCCCAATAACAATACGAACGGGACAATAACTGTACCGCGCGTACGTCCATTTAGTTACGTAAATTGAGGTACATTATACGTACACGCGATACACGATCTCGTACACAATGTGGTTCACGGTACTTTGGTATAAATTGTTACAAGTCTCGCGACATAATCTCTGCATGTCGGCCTTCGGTTTCACCGCTCCGCACAACACATACAATTGTATCCTTGCGCACACTCGTGTCACGTATGACCTGTATCTGAACGATGATAACGGAAAAATGGTGTAAAAAAGGAAACCTGTTGCTTCGTAGTGGCCCGTTTAATTGATTTATCCTCCGATCTAGCTTGGTGCAAGTTGAACAAAAAAACTAATTAAACTTTCTCAGACTACGATGTCCCTAGGTATATCCTTATCGGATCGAAGCCACCTGTTATTCAGCCACTTTCCTCCTCTCTTCTCTCTCTGGCCCTCTCCACTTTGCATCACGAGAAATCCGGACGAGTGTCCGTAGAGACTCTCTCGCTTCTTCGTGACGTGGAAAATCCCCTCGGACCACCGAGCCAGTAGAAAGCGAATGCAACGAGGAAGAAACCGAGGAGGCAGAAACGAGTAGGTTTGCACGAGGAAGTGAGAATGAGACACGGTGAGAAAGAGATGGACCGGTCTCGACGGCACGCGCTAGCCGGAAGACGATAAGACTGGATTCCGTGTGTTCCGTTAACAAGTCCCCGCAAGTTGTCGACTCTCCCCTTGAGACACAGATAGGAAAGCTTGGTCACCTCCTCTGCAACTCGGTATATATACGTACAAGATCGTACGAGATCTCGCATTTATTTCCGTCCCCGTGCACGCATTTTCGCCCTAACGAGAGAGAAAGACATTACCTGGAGATAAGCTCGCGCAAACACTTGTTTGTAGGTTCAACAGAATTTGAACTCGAAATGTTGGCAACTTTCGCGCGGGACTTTTTCATCTGTTGTCATTCTTCTCCAACCCGTGGCTAGGAATGCACGCCGAGTACTACGCATGGCAGTACCGATCTCTTGCAGCCCTTTAAACTTGATACAAGGACTTGGTTGAACTTCCAGCTCCCGATTGGAAGGCACTGGTAATTTTTGTATTTCTAGTTCCAAACCAGAAGTTACTAAAAGTATGGTCCATAGTCCTAGTGGTCCAATACAAGTATTCAAACTAGAAATACAATGGATAGCCCTAGTGTCCAACTAGAAGTTAAGTGAAATGCAATAGACAGCTCTAGTGCCTAACTAGGAGTTGAAAGACCTACAATGGACAACTACGTCCAACTGGAAGTTGAATAAAAGTACAATAGACAGCTCTGCTGCCCACCTAGCAGTTGATGCAAAAATCCCAAAGACAGCTCTAGTGCCCACCTAGCAGTCCATTGAAAATCTCATAAACGATTCTAGCTCCCAACTAAGTGTTTTCCAAAAACGCAGTCGAATTTCTATCACATTCTACTTGGTAACCAAAACTCATAGCGAGTTCTCGGATCATGCAGACAGGCCTCGGCTCACTTGAACTTCAGCCACACCGAAAACACCACATTCCAAAAGTATGAACCCTGGTACCCGGAAGGGGAGTGAACTGTTCATCTTCTTTATTCGTGGGGTTCTTCACTCTCGGTAAGCCGAGAGTGAAGAACTCCACGAATAAACTCGCTCGCTTCCACATGATCATGACACTTTCACGGTTGAACTCAAGGCGTCGTATTCCTCATTCTCCTTCCCTCCATTTTCTTCTTAGTCTTCCACCTCTCATATGCGCCATACACTATTTTTTCTGCCCACGTGTGTGTACACGTGTACCATGGGGTAACCAGGCCGCGGGGCACATTATACGCGGACCCATTTATCTGACCGCTGGTATAGCCAGATAGTATCAGCGTCCGCGCGAGGTCCTGCCAGTATTTGTCATGGAGATGCGACCCTCCGATACCTTGGGCGCGCGTCGCGTTGCATCCGACCGTGCCGCCCGCCCGTGCTCGAGTATTAACCTCTCTCTCTCTCTCTCTCTCTATCTCTCTCCTCCTTTTTGCCTCTCCACTTCTGCCACATTGCACAGCAACGCGGGATTCTTCAACGTATCAGAGGACACAGCAACGAGAAACGCCACGGTAATTTACCGTGCAACTGTGCGCGGCGCGTCACGTCACACACCCCAAAGTACGTGCCCGCGTTGCTTTTTTGAATACATAACCACCGACTCTTTCTTCTTCTCGGCCTTACTCTCGCGTTCACGCTTCGCATATACAACGACGCGCCAGCTGTATCTCGTCGAACTTGACGAAGTGGAAAGAACGTTCGCATCGATCGACCGGATTCGAAGCATTGTGTGGTCGAACCTCGGGTCACGCGGCGGCGCCATCTACCGGGCTAAAACGGGTTGGTGAGCGCCCTCTGACGAAAGCGTGCCCCAAACGCCCGAGCGATTGGCTGGTCTACAAAAGTCCGCCCTATTCCGCAAAACAGTAATGTCCCCAAATATGCAAGCAGGTAACCACTAAACGGGTCAAGCACCTGTGTGCTGAGCCAGCGAGTTCTATTTTACTCAAGCACCACTGGTTTTTTCGGCCGAAAAAGAAACGACAACTAAAACGAACGAGGGAGAGAGACTCGCGTACGGTCACGGCACATCAAGGACTCGAAACTGCCCGCTACGGCTCATCGCATCCTTTATGTCTCGTGTTTTCTTCGTCGTTCTTTTCCGGGGTCGGCTTCTTTTAGCTTTTTGTTCCTCGTACCGCCACTCGTTGTCTCCTCCCGAATGTGTTGAAGGCAGCCTCGAACAATCGAGCGACTTCTAGTCCCTCTGTCCGCTGCCACTACTAGTTTCTAATACAACATTTGACACTGTCTAGAAGTGGACAAAGAAGCGAAAGAACTCTCAATCGCCGGAACGTACAGGATAGCTAGTTTGGTCACTCGCTTTGCATAGCTGCATCGCTATGTCTGGAATAATAGCGGAATTCTTACGACATCCGAAATCGCCAGCTGTGTGTATCGAATAAAGGCAGAGCCAACCGTGTTGCTTCGTTGGCTCCACCTTGCTCGGAGATTCAACTGCGGGTTGCAATCATATATGTGTAGCAATGTATTTTGAGTAACGTAAGCGAAGATCCATTCCTCGTTATGCACAGAACTCAAAGTTGTATACAGTTAAGTCAATGCCAACAGCGATTAAGCCTGATGAAGGTTGAACACGCCTTGGTTCGAGTTCCATTTTCACAGTAAACAGACCCGTGCGAGAGCGAAGTAGTTGGAAGATCCCGTTTCAAAAGTTTTCTCATTTAGAAAAACCGCGTCAGGTGTCTAAGGATCCAAAAGAATGATGTAACTATAAATGTATATGCCAGCCTGTATACTTAACATGATAGTTTAGGTTCTTTGGTGATCTCTGTTGGAGTGGAATGAGCGAACCCTGCTTTTTTCTTACTCTCTACCTGTCTCTTTCCTTTTGGATGACGAAGGCCAACGGGTTCGTCGTTGGGATACAGTCCGGTGGCTTGTATGAAAATTAGGCCTATAGAAACGTACGTAGCGGTTGGAAGCCGATGCTTTGGAGACGGAACGTTCAATCGGCCATCTTACAAGTCATTCTTGATGCACGATAATGTTACTTACGACACATAACGAAATAATAAAAACAGCAACACTGAATCACCAGAGAAAACCAGAGTGCAATTTGTTTGTCCGTTTGGAACGTCCCATTCACTGCGCCTTGATAAATCTCTTTTGACACTGGCACTACAGCCAAAACGATTTCTTTATTTCCACGTTTATTCTTCTCTAACCTCCCGTGAGAATAAAAGTTCGCGAGTGCGGAGTATCGCGATGCGAGTTGTTGATCCGTTGGGTACAATAGTCGGAGCTAGATACGCGCTCAATGGTCCCGAAGTTTCACCACAATTCAATCGGCACTACATTAACACCTTCCGGATGTATGAGCAGCCACACGCACACGGAGAGCCCAGCTCCAACGCACACGAGATCAATCGAGGGCTGGAATTAAGGAGTCCAAGTGGACGAGAGGCCAGGTAGGGTTGGCGGCGTCGGCGATCACTTGCAGAGACAAAGAACGTACCTGCACTCAAAACAAACATCACTCCTGGCATTGAGCCGGTGGAACAGAAGCGGGTTGGTGGGATTCGAGAGCGTACAATTCATCCGGAGGGTGTTTCTCCGCGACAATAAAGACCCGGCGAGCGAGTAGGAGGCAAAAAAAGACCTGGACGGGGATACTGAGATCGCGAGTCTGCAAAGCCACCAGTGGCTTGTTGTCCCTGTCGTATTCCTCTTCACCGGCCTACACGCCTCTCTCTTTCTCCCATGCTAGCTTTCCGCTACTCCGCGGGCACTTCCCCTGCCCCCCGGTAACTCAGACACCGTGCGCGTATTCACACGAACGACTGTAAAGAGAGCCGAGCAAGGAAGCCACCACTTCTGGCCACGCTGTGCATCGCTAACACGGACATGAATGTGTTTGCCGGTTGCATTGAATTTACCCGAGCGAGTAACACCGCGGTGGATTGAGACGATTCCACGTTGGTGAGTACACGTACAATGCTAGAGGTGCGAAAAAAGTGCGTGTGTTAGGCGTCGAGGTCAACATCTCGACGAGGTATACGTCTCGCACGCTCCGTGTATAATGTTCCGGTGATGTAGTGCCATTAACACGTAAAGCACAATACTCGGGCCTCTTGTTCGCAAAGGGATGAAAATCATCAGACAGGAAGTTCTCGATGGAGTTCTCGTTAGTATGGAACGGTTCCCTTCGAGAAAACCAGAAGAGAATCAAAATCTGTACCATCTTGATCCCATTTGGAAAAAAGTCAGTCTTTCGACTGAACTGCTTGGCTGATGGGACAGTGAGGATTCGACAGTCATCACACTTTCCTGCGTTGAAGGTTATGTCATTTATCCGAGCTGACCAAAATGTGCTCATTCATTTTCCCAGATTAAAATCTCTCGGATACAAATGGAGTGTTCTGCCGGGCCGTAGGAGGTATCACGTTGGTATGAGCCAAGGGTGTCGAGAGATGACAATGACTAGATTGATTTTCTCGTCATGTGCGTCGTAATTTTTTCAAGATTCCAACATCGCCTGGATTCCAGAACGGGCAAGGCATTGAGCGTGACACTTGAAAAATCCAAGGACATTTGAAGGTGAGCAACGGGTTCAAGCGGTCGTCTATTGGAGCGCAGATAAGATCGGGACGCTTTTTTCCCTAACCCGCTCGACCTGAGGTCGGGTGACTTATGCTTCGATCATCGGTAGCATTGGGACTTCTGTAGCGCATTCTTCTCTCTCCCTGGAAGGCTGAGCTTGATCATCGCTCGCGAATACGAGTGTTCTCAGAGACCGGACATTTATCAGTTGGCCTGCTAGACTTCCATTGGACGATTATTGGGTGCAGGCAACTCTTGATTTAAGTGAACACCTAGCGATATTGCGGATGATTGTTTTTATTGGAAGTCCCATTCGATCATCTATACCTACCTACACTATCGATTGCGAGACCGCTTGCTCCTTTTACTACTTTTTTATGTCTTCGGCACGAGTCGTCAAGTCTGTCATCCGATGTCTCTGAGCGTAAAGTGGCTTCACATATTTATATGTTCGTAGGAGCCCAATCCGATCCGGTAACATCAAAGGCTAAAGATTGATAATCATCATTCAGCCATCCTTCTCCCTCTATCAGGTCATAATCCTGATCCAATCAGGCGGCAACCTTATCGAAGCTGACTTATTCGTATCCTGAACAATGATAACTCGGGATCTTGCGTGATCTCTTTGCACGGATCAAATTTTCATGATTTTGATGCTAACTCCATATTCGCAACATCGTTGCAACATTTCGGTACCGGTAGTAATTCCTTCAGTTGGATTGCTGGAGTCCTTCGCTGCAGCAACGAGACCGACTCCTTGAGTGGGACGACTACACCGACGGATTCCTATGTCCCCGATGTCCTCTTGGTCGATCCTCACGGCGCATCTTGGCCATGCAACCGAGACGACTACGGCCACGGGTTGGACACGTCTCGAATTGAAATCGACGATTTATTGCTCCGCGTTCGACGATTCGGCTGTGCTCTCTACGCTCGCTTAACGGAGCGAGATCGAGAGTGACTCGGGGAATTTACACTCGGGATTTCGCCGTAGCTATGCTCCCTGTAGAATCCCGTGGGACTTGTCTCGTTCCTTTCGGCAGCAGTGGCCTACCATGCGCAGGTTTGTCGCGACGAGGGGGAGGACGGGGAGACCAATCTTCACGTTGCGTTTGGTCTCTCTCTCTCTCTCTCTCTTTCTCTCTCTCTCTGTCTCTTTCTCTCTCTCTCTCTCTACTCCAACCGCGCGAGCCAATCGTTTCAAACGACTGTTTCGACCGCTGGTGTACGTGTCCAAGCAAATTGTTGAAAAGACACCAAATAAAAGATCGAGGTAAAGAAATAAAAGTTGGGCTAAGAGACCGCCTTGGGAGCTTCAAGAATAAAAGAATTTACAATGTGCACTGGAGGAATTTGCCATACTCGTTACATGGCAGACTCATGAAGAAAACCACTGGTACCAAGGGGTCATCAAAACGAACAACGTCTCCTGACAACCTTCTGATTTGAGTCTTCGCCTAACTGCGGCTATGAAGCTTTCCGCAACGGAACTGACTGTTTTCAGGACCTGAGGTCTGTATTCGATGAGAACGCTTCAACATTCCAAGAACTGGAGAAGACTTCGTAATGCGAATACGTCTTTGTCAACAATCGAAACTCCTGCTCTATAATCAAGAAAGATTGATGAGCGACATATCGATCAGACCACAAATTGCGAATTTACCTAGGCAGCATCACAAACAATAGAAGGCAATCAGGACCCTCGGCACCAGCATCAAAATGATGCAAAATTCAGAGCTTGATCGCTATGGCGTTCAACAGCAACGAAGATTCCTTCCATCGGACACATGACAAGCTTGTCATTTGAAGTTACTTCAGCTGACGGTCTGCCAATCTGCCAGAATGTAAATGAGTACATCTCATACGGGAAAGTACACTGAGAGAAATGGATGACATTTTCAACCATATTTTAACTATATCTTACATTTCCCCATGATTCGAATAGTGAACTGAAATATACATACATTGATTTTCAATGTTGCCTGTGATTTGCGACGATGTTTATAGTGACTTGTACCACAATATGGCATAAGAGACAAAAGTAATTCCGGCTGTACTTCCGAATAGCTGTTACCTGCGATTTAGGTGAAATTTTGCACATATCTTTTTTGTTTGTTACAATATAAGTCACCGTTTAAATGGATTTTTGGCGCTTCGCAATAGTTTTGTACCAAATAATCGTGATTTATACCATATTAAATATATGATACCACCTGCTAAATGCATAGTAATGTGTGTCCGACAAGAACAGAAGGTGAGCTACAAGAAGAAGTGTTGAACTGCTAACCTATTTTTGCAATGCAACATACCTACTATGTGACAGTTTGTGAGACATGCATAGTTCTTCAAACTATTAAGCTGCGGTTGCTCGAACTGCAAATGATTTACGTCTTCGCTATAAGTAAACTTTACGATAATTTTTTATCGTATAGCCACTTTTCATAAGGTCTTCTAACAAATGGTACTCGGAAAACGTAAATGCTAACCATATAAGTTGTACAAACCCGAAAAGAATAGTAGAAGTTTGACTGAACAAAACTTAACGTACAGCATACAACATTAGTATTTGTTATAGCACTGAATTAAGGGGCCAGTCCACTTTGGAGCCACGAAAAAAGGCTGTTTTCGCGTTTGTTTTTTGAGGATTTTATGAAAGATATGAATATAAAAGTTATGATAAATAAGGCTGATATGGCATAAATATGATATGAAAGGCTTGATAATTAAAGTCTTGAAATACATTTTTTTTAAATGTAATTCATTTTTATTCATTTTTATTCATTTTTAAGTACAAAACCTATAGTTTAACGTAACGCCTCAAAAATAAATGAGCTAGGTGGCTCCATCGAAACTCGGCAACAGCTTGTCTGAAACAAAAAAATCAAAGCCCGTTAGATTCAGTATGACACCAGCTACAAAATGACCCTCGGATATAAAGTTTTATCAAATAATAAAAAAATGGCAGATGAAAAACGAAAAAAGTTTTTAAAAACGCGTTTTTTTTCGCAGTTAAAAACCATCGAGGCTCATCTTGTTGCGAATCATGTTTACAATATGTGGTTCAAATTTCAAGAGAATGGGTTTATTAGTTTTAGAGATACAATGGAGCTAGAAAACGTTTCGATAAAAACGCGTTTGAAGTTTAAACTATGAAAAACTCTTACCTAAACTCAATCAGCAATTCCTGCACCGTACAAAATGCCTTCTGATTGCTCATCATCGTCGACTTCTTCAAGTCTTGCTTACGATTTTTTGAAATTTTCAAAGTGGACTGGCCCCTTAACCACACCTACATAGTCAAGCCTTTCACAATAGTGAATAATCATTTCGGGGATAATAGATACTCAAACACGCCACCCAAATCGCATGTTCGGTATACTTTTCGCTTACAGTAGTGTTAAGCATATCATGATTGCGGTGTCAGTAACCCATAATGAATTTTACTATTCCCTCTTTTACCATGGGCGTTTGTTGTAAATACCATTTACTTTTCTCTCAGTGTACGGATCAGTTGTTAGTGGGCCAGTTTCAGTCACGTTTTTTCGTTTCGCTTTCACTCGTTCGAGTCCGCCTATACGCGTATGTGTCCGTATGAAAACACACGTAAATATTTATAGTTGCATAGATGCGTTCATCTGCAGAAACGCGCCGTAAGAGATGCTGCAGAAAGATTGGACGATCCGAAGCCGAGCGGAGTTGTGCCGCGGAGAAGACGCAAGAAAGGTACACACGTGGTACGAGAGAAGCAGAATGATAAAGCGTTCGTGAACGCGCGTGGAAAGAGTATAGAAGTATCAAGAAGAATAGAGAAAATGAAGAGGGAGAAAAGTGAGGAGCGACAGAGGAGGATGACGAGGGGGAAAGAGGATCGTGAGAGCGTGTACCCGCCATTAACGACTCGTCGCCCATAATTTATGGGCCATTAATTAGGGGACGGATAAAAGTGAGGACTATAAAATTATAGAACAGTCGCGCGGTGAACCAACTTGTCGTATACATACGTTTGTGTGTACGCACGTAAAGTTCCGTATATGTGAGAAGTCTTGAATCAAAGTATGGCAAAATCTCGATCCACCGGACGGTGAACATCGCCTTGAACGTTGTTCACAAGTGTGGGTCGATTGTTCCGAGTCTCGCGTCTCCTTTTTGCCTACATCCAAATATCGCCTGGTTGAGTTTTTGGATACTTGTTTCTTTTTCCCACTTTCGTTAGTTCCACGGGTTTGTAAGACGACTGGACATGGCTCGTTAAATGGATAAGTTATCGATTTACGGATCTTGTTGACACGAGTCTTTTTATCTCCCTTACATTCACATTCGATGTAGATGAAGCCACGCATACGTGGATGGAAAAGGACGCGTAGGTACGTACAGGCACGCGAATGCCAACTTAGAGTTTTGCCTAAACGTCTCTATAGCCCTGTTAAATTTGTCTATCGCTTTTGGAACCTCGCACTAATTGGCGATAGGAAGCTGACATTGAGGAATTTTGAGGAACCAGAAGTCCAACTGCCGATCTAATAGGTTCTTCGTGTCAGAGAAACGCCACAGCGTGAATACATCTGTTGGAGGACGCGCTGTCTTTTTTTCCAGTCGAGTCAACTGGAAATCCAATCGTGGGAAAAAAAACATGGGCGATCATTTTTTTGCGAAGTATTTTGACTTTCGAGTTTCGAATGTTCTTTTTGGAAATCGTTTTATCGAGTATTGATAATATTAGAGCAGTTGCTTATCAGCCAGTCTAACCCATGACACCCCAATGGTATACATGTTCTTCATGAGCATATTCTTATGGGAAGTTTCTACTTTGTTGGGCCAAAAAATGTCCGATTTTTCACCAATTTTTTAGGCTTAAAATATTAAGTAGAGAATGTTGAATTTTGTTTTTTGTTTGTTTGAAAAAGTTTATTTCATTTGGGAAATCATTCAGCTGCATAAAAATAAGTGTAAAGCGACTTAGAAAAACTTCAACCTATAGTGCAATGATGTTTTGGTGTGTTGAATTTGTTTATATTGCCAAAAAGTTTATTTGTAGTGTAATGTCTACTTGGATCTAATTTTGATCGTACGTTTGTGTTTCTTAGAAAATCAGATTGTTTGATGTTGGACTACGTAAAAAAGTAAAAGTAAAAAATCGTAGCAACAATTTTTGTCCTTAAACCTACTTAATACACAATAAAAATCTATAATATAGCTCTGAAAATTATGTACATATATGAAAGGTGTCAATTGACTTGATGTGCCGTTCGATGTGAAAGTTATTGTAGATCATTTCTACCGCTGCTGATGTCGTTGTTGCTGCTGTTTCAGTCTGGCTCTGCTCCTGAGCTCATCGATAAATTTACCATCTTCTTGAAGCCACCAGTAGTCTTCACATAGTCTGTCCAAGCCATTTTTATCCTCACCCGAGATGGCCGTTGAGTATATCAGATTATTCTGATGTGTCTTCGGAAATAGGTATTGCTTTGTCAGTGCAATGTCTGCTGATATGGTAGATGGTCGGTAGGTTGTTCTCGTTTTGGATGGACGTTCGTCCATATAAGTGCAAACTTCTGGCGCTGAGTATTTGCTTCTGGCCATTCTCCGAGCCATGGTGGGATCTTCACATTTGAGGTTTTTCACATAGATGTTATCGATCTTGTTCAATGTACTTCACCTTAACGCTAACTTCTCGTTTGCCTTAAGGTGAAGATATCGAACCAAGGGATTCCGGCCATGTCTCGCAGTGCCTTGTTGTCGATTCTTCTTTGCTATTCTGACTCGGCTGTACACGCCTGTAGCAGCTTTGATGCAGGATCTTTCGAATTTGCGGTACGTTTCCATTACGGATGCTCCTAGATTCCACCATATGGGCGCAGCATAGGCCATGATTGGTCTAACCAATAGTTGATAACAAATGATCTTGGCGTCTGTTCCATGCTCTTGTTGTAGAAAATTCGAGCGTTTCCCTTTATGGTTTTCTCACCCTTGTCTAATTGCGTTTCATGGTGTTGATTCATTCTTAGTAAAAACTTTTAAAAATATTATGTTCAATGGAGACCGCTTAGCAAAAATACCAAAAATTGGTGAAAAATCGAACATCTTTTGGCCCAAGGAAGTAGAAACCTCCCTTATTTTATTTCGGCCGAGAAGTTTGCACAAATTCCACGTCATGGCGTCGAGTGGGGTGTCCTTTTCATCCCTTGGTCCTGGGTCTCTCGCATCCTCGCTCTTTCCTCAACTCCTCTCAGTTCCGCCGTGAAGTGATTTATCGGTGGTTCGAGGAGGAGGGACGCGAATGCAAATTTTATCCAGCACACGTGGCCTCTGCCTCTCTCTCTCCTTTTTTCTCATCCTAGCCCGAGAGCGATTGAACAGCGAGAGAGAGAGAGAGAGAGAGAGAGAGAGAGAGAGAGAGAGAGAGAGAGAGAGAGAGAGAGAGAGAGAGAGAGAGAGCGAGAAGGAAAGAGAGTGCAGGCAACCAAGCGATCCATTGTCTTACGCCTATTTATCTCCTGGTGAACATGGGACAAGAGGAGGCGCGGGTCCACGACCAAAAAAGAGCGAGAGAAAGAGAGAGAGAGAGAGAGAGAGAGAGAGAGAGAGAGAGAGAGAGAGAGAGAGAGAGAAGCGCAGAAAAGAATATCGCTTCTAAAACGAATCTCCATATTTCTCCGCTTACATCATACACACGAGCTTGTACTGTATATGCATCGCCCCGTGAGAGTCAAGCGTGGAGGAAAGAGCATCAAGGAACCGAGGGACCAAGAACGTTGAGAAAAAAAGAACGAAAAAAAAAATAAAATTCACCGCATCGTTTCGCGTTTTAATTTTGACTCCCAGAAATTTCGAGCTTTTTTTTCTCTACTTCATTTTTCATCTCTGTCTTTATCGCTGGTTCGAAGTACGAGACAACCGTTGCCCGGGGGACACGCCTTTTGCAACGGAACAAAATCTCCCGAAGAGGCGTACCCCGATTTTCGATCGATAAATCGACCATGCATCGATCTCGAATTAGCTTTCGTTCTTCCTGCTTCTCTCTCTCTCTCTCTCTCTCTCTCTCTCTCTCTCTCTCTCTCTCTTTCTTTCTTTCTCCTATCATTTTCGCCCTTTTATTTTTACATCAATATACATGAATTTTCGGCATATTTCATTTTGTATCAGTGATAACATCTGCCAATGATCATTTGAACCGTCGCACCGAGACGTTAAAAAAAAGACAAATCTTAATATTCATGGTAAATATTGATACGTATGGAGAACGAATGCAAATTTGCCGGATTTACATAGTGTCAATATGATATGAAAGATTGAAGAGGGAATTAAATTGCGATTAATTTACCAGCGACATATAATCGTAGCAAGCGAAGTTATTTGTTTTTACTTACAACGTTCCTGCGTATGCCCTTGGGGATTGTATGGCCTTTTTCGTTTTCGCCTCAGAATTGTGATTTGACCATTTCCAGGTGCTGATCACCCCCTTCCCGAGGGTTGCCACCCTTTCCGTTTGAAAGAGGGCACAGGGAAACTGCAGGGCACAGGGAAACTGCTCAACATCCCTGCCTCGAAGTTGGGGTTTTGGGCTTTGGAATTTCTCGATAGGCGTCTCCCCAATTCGAGGGCTGTGGGATCGGCGATCCGTTGATATTGCATTATATAGCGTAGCGGGTGTCTCGAGAGAGAAATAGCGTCGAGCAAAGGCGTACGTCGAGAGTGAGCGAGAGAGCAATCCAAAAAGGGAAGAGGTGCGCGGAGGAAGCAGTACGAGGGAATGACGAAGAGGGAGGGCGGAGAAAGCGAGAAGTGTTCTTTGGTGGCTCGAAGGGTCTCTCGTGTTCACTTTATGTTTTGTTTTCATCGCGAAGGTATGAAGCCGGTTTGCATAAGGAACTCTCCCAGTATCCCGTGTCGGCTGAAACCTCCGAGTCCTCCGAGCGGGGCACTCGTTTTTTTGTCCTTCGCCTCAACAAAGGTTTCGTGCTTGGTCAACTGGTGGAAGAGAACAAACACTTTTTTCGACTTGGAGAACTTGGATCGAAGCCTATGCAGACTTGATCCGATTAGAACAGTGATGTAGACTGTGCAATGCGTAAACCCGAATCAATCGATTTCTCCACCAATCCACCATCAGCCATGTTTTCCTGTGTTTTCTATCTTCCTCTTATTGGCCTAAATGGCATGGTCAAATGGTGCTTCAAAAAAGGCTTCGCGAAAATTTTGGGTGGAGCGCTATTTTTTTTCGGTTCGTAGGAGGGTCGGCCATGAGTGTAAAGTTTCTGGGATGTTAAGGGGGTACAAACGGCCGCCATATTGAAATTAAGGGTGAATTAGTTTTTTTTGTTTATCTCCGTAACCGTGAGGACGACAAAATTTTCGTAGAGAGCTTTTTTGGAGTTGATACAATTATCCATAACTAATTTTCAGACATTTACTTAATATTTTTCAATAGAAGAAAAAATATTAATATTTTAACGAATAATGTACTATAATAATAAAATAATATATTTACTCAATAGAAATTTTATCTAAATGAAAGGAGCGAAGTTCAATTTTTCTTGGGTACTCGAATCGACAATATTCATGTTATGAGTTGAAACGCTTTTTTTGTTCGTTGCAGAAAATGCATTCAAAACTATAAAATTTGTTCGCAATAATTTTTTAGATAGTTTCAATAATATATTGTTCTCGGCTAACAATATATCTTTTGAATGAAACATTCTTTTTAATTTTATCATTTTATCAATGTCAATAGCGTTTTGTTTCCACTAATAAATCTGATTATTTACACCAACAATTTCACAATTAAATCAACGAAATTTCATTCAATAACACCAATGATATTGGATCAATGATTTTTTTGTCTCGGTGCAGGCACTGTTAATGTCTGCAACGCGCTGTCTGCATCGGCCCAGTTATGGCGCCATTGAAGATCAGAAAGAATGAACCCCAGGTAGGAAATCAAAAGGCTGACGATGGAAACAAGCTTGTGCGAGCCTTGTTTCACCGAGCCTGAGTGAGACAGACCTGGCCCAGGTTTCATTGCATCGTTTGGAGCAGCCTGGAACCAAGACTGGCTGCTTAGGCAAAACTCAGGGTTATTTCAAGCTTCATTCAGCCGGTGAATTTTGAGGCTGATAAATCAAGGCTGGACTCAGGCTTGTTTCAGGTTGTGATAAAATAAAATAAGTTTAAAATAATCTTTTTTCTGTACTTTTATGAAAAAAAAATTTAGCAATAAATTTGTCGGGTGCGAAGGCACGAAAAACGAAAGCGAAGGAGGCAGCTCAGAACATTTAAACATATGCTCTTATCGATATTTATGAGGTACACAAAAAAGTATATACGAAAATAAAAGTACGCAATAAAATAAAGTTTTGTTTTTTAAAATATTTTTTATATATATTTTGTAACAAATAATATGACAAATAATAAATATATATAACAAATCAAATGAATTCTTTACACATTTATTAAATTTACCCCAATGTAGAATATAGAAAACTAAAAACAGGTCTCATATAGCCTCGGGAAGAGTTTGGCAAGAGCCTGGTCATAAATGCTCGTGAAGGCTTCATTAAGGCTCGTTTTGAGCCTTGTTGTTTCGTCGTTTCAGGCTTAGTACAGGCTTTTCTACCAGCCTTTGGTCAAGCCTGTGTGCAAGAGCCTGAAACCGCGTTATCATTCAGAGGTTCAGCTAGACCTGAAATCAGGCTGGTGCTCAGCCTGAATTAAAAAATGTGAGCCTTGTTTCAGAGCTTGGCGAGCCCTTTTTTCATCGTCAATTCCTACCTGGGACAGCACGGGCCAAAAGCAATGAGACCAGGATCGGCAAGATCGCGGCAATGACTGGAAACATCGATACCGAAGATAAAGCAGATTGGAAAAAACGAGTTGCAGAAACCTTTCAGAGTTTGGGTGTAGGCCGAGTATCTCTCGCGTGGCATATGTCGTCAATTATCTACGACGGTGCGGTCGAGTCGGAAACGCCCGCTCGTGACAGACGAAAGAACCGACATACCAAAAAAAAAGCGAACAAAAGGAACATAGCTACCCAGCGGAGAGAATAATGAAGGAAAAGAATGCCGACGTCTCGGGGGCAATAAAACCGCATGCGAGAGTTCCTACCCAGCGTGAGTGAGATAGCGACAGAGCTATTATGGAAACGCCAAAATGCAACGGGGGTAATGCAAACGTGAGGAATACAGAGTACCGTGACGAGTGGACGTTGTAACCAACGATGAAAAATAAAGGGGAACAAGTCAGAAGGTACCCGAAGGTACTCAAAGAAGACCCAAATGTCCGAGAGACTTGAGAATGGGAAGATTCCTGGGTCACGTGACGTTGAAGGCAAGTACCGAGCGCGGATCAACGATCATGCAGAACAGTGAGCAACACTTGTCTTGGAGTGGAGCTCGAGTCTTCAAGTGAGACAGTCAGACGTTCGGGGGGCTGAGATAAGAAAGAGCAAAGTATCTAAGATGAGTGTACATACAAAAGCGGGTGGTCAGCTACACGTGTATGCATCACCTGCAACCTTCCAACGTCTTCGTATATCCTGCACTTCTACAATGTCTTCATCAAGATCTCCCCTCCATAGCCTGTAACTTGATCAAAGGCAAAAATGGTTGTTGAATTATTTCGGAACGTTGACTCCCCGTAACGGAATGAAGAGACAGTTGCCGCCTGGGCGCTCATCACGATGAGTGGTCATTGTCTTACCAGTGGAGCGATCGCAGAAAACACCAAATGAAATGGACCCTGCAAAGCTTGACTGAAGAGAAAAGAGAGATACAGTCCAAGAGTGAAAGGACGAGCTTTACGACTACTGAGGGCACTCTGCTGAAAGGAGAACCGAGAACGTCATCAGCGCTGTTAGCCAGAGCATCAAAAGGCATAGGGGGAGCCCAGGGTAGGTAATCCGTTATTGATATCGGGTACACCCTGAGTGGATGGGATGCATGTGCATGTAGGATATTATGTTCGTACCCTTTTTGCTCTCTTTTGACTCGTCTCCGGGGTACGAGGCTGCGCAGTGAACTCGTGTGGCGATGAAGAGGCGAAAGAGGCCGTCTGGTAAGTCCAGTGAGTAATGAAGTGAGGGAGCTCGATAAAATTGACCCCGAGGTGCGGTATAAGTAATCGAATTTCGACTACCATACCTCCCGACTCTTGCTTAATTTTCTTGCTCTTTTTTTGGTTACTCCGGTTTGCATTTGCCACGAAGACTTGAGCACTGGCTTTCACCCCAACCTGTGGGCGAAGGAGAGAGCGAGACGGGGAGAGGGATGCGCTCGTCCAGCCAGTTTCCGAACGCTTTATTATCGTTTCGTGAATATTTTATTGGCTCGATGGGGCGCGACTCGCGAGTATAAGTTCGTTATTGTTATCGCTGAGAGACATTAACCGGAGGGGCGATGTACTCGGCGTCTTTCGAGTGGTTCGCCACTTACGGGTCCTGATTATCGATGGAAAGTTTCGAGTTAAAAAACAAGCCAGTCATCGCCTAATGACACTGAGCTCATTGGGGTCGTAAATTCAGCGGGGGATACGCGATTTACCTTCATTGCGACGATTCAACGCGGGGAGATTTAGGTCTTGCTGATGAGGAACTTTTAATTGCAGCCATTAGGTATCACTTAATTAAAGCTTGATGAATACTACATCAGGATGACTCGGAGACAGCCATGTTGAACATTAATTTCGGTCAGTGCACTGAGAAAACAAAATCATTGATCCAATATCATTGGTGTTGTTGAATGAGATTTCGTTGATTCAATTGTAAAATTGTTGGTGTAAATAATCGGATTTATTAGTCCACACAAAACGCTATTGACTTTAATAACATGATAAAATTAAAAGTTTTTTATCATTCAAAAAATATATTGTTAGCCGAGAACAATGTATTATTGAAACTATCTAAAAAAAAATCGCGAACAAATTATATAGTTTTGAATGCATTTTCTGCGACGAACAAAAAAAGCGTTCAATTCAAGTACACAAGAAAAATTGAATTACGCTCGTTTGATTCAGATAAAATTTCTATTGAGTAAATGTGTTATTTTATTTTTTTCACCATGTTCGATGTTGATTTTCAAGTACGTTATTCGTTAAAATATTCATACTTTATTTTAATTGAAAAATATTAAGCAAATATCTGAATTGGTTAAAAAATTATGCGAAAATAAAATTTGTTTCTTACGCATTTGGTTGAAAAAATTCAACCAAATCATGGCCGAGCGTCACCGAAATTATAGGTGTGAGGAAACCCGTAGTTCTCGGAGCAACCGCTAGAAGCCGCACGCGCGCTCGTTTCTCGTAAGCGTAGCGCGAACCGAAAATCTACTTAAACGCCGGAGAAACTCTAAAGAGTATCGCTTCTTGGCCTGTGGCTACGATCAAAGTGTAGTATCTGTTCTTATCAGTTGAATATCTGATATTCTCTCCATGGATATTCCATTGGATATCTGAAATTCTCTCCACTATTATCGTGGATGATCATTCTAATGCTCACTTTTTATTTAAGATTTAAAATAAATTGAACAACTTACGTCCCATGGCATATTCGTTTCGATGCAGTAAGAAATAACTAATTCTATTGATTATATTTTTGTACGAAATAAAAAATGTTGTTGCAACCGCTTAATTATTTCATCCATACATCTACGGATTGTATATAGAATGATTTCAATAGACTATAATTTTATTTGAAGGATAATGTAGATATTCAGAGAACAGAAGAGCTTTTTCAAATAAAATAATATGTTATTTAAATCAATCACATTTTCCAATATTTTATAGTATTGTAACAATCTCATATATCGGTGGCACTCCACAGCAGCACATTTATTTGGATCGATCAATAAATTTTTTTGATTCAATTGGTTTTTTTCTCAGTGTAGGGTCAGAGTGGGATCAGTGGCTCATTTTTTCAGAGCTACAGCTGCCTATCCGTTCACACAATCTCAATGAAACCCTGACTAAACGTGAGGCATGTTCAATGGCTTCGTTTTGTTAAACGACACTGAACGGCCTAACCCAATAGATACTGAGATAACAATCTTTGTTTTTAGTGGGATTTGATCCACTGTGTACTTGGAGGTGTACACAGTGAAACGTGCTTAATTTCATAGTAGATCAAACAAAATTTGATGAAAATTACCTTTTCTCTATACAATGGGGAGTATTGTACAGTGATCTATTGAAAAATTAATTGAAAAAACAGCATATTATGAGATCAATCACAATCATCTATTGAATATTAATCGACAATGAGTACCTACCTAAGGAGGTAGTGCCAGTACCTATCTAAATCACAACGCAAAAATATTCATATTGAGGTAATTCAAAATTTATGAATATATTCATAAATTTTCATTTACCTAATTATCGTGTGTTATTCTGATTAGCTTCTCCAATATATTTGTATCAAGTATTTTTCTCATTCAAATATTAATCAAAATTGAGTAACAAAACATAATCAATCGCACAAAGCTTCAAAATGACTGGATAACAAGCAGTAAAATAAACATCAAAATCAAGAACACTCGAATAAACATAATGTCTTCTTCTAATCTAGGTAGTTTTGTAATTTTTACAGATATTATAGAAACAATACAAATTTCTTCTTCTGGCGTCGACTAGTAAACTAGATGAATATATACTTCATAAAATGAGTATAAACCCGTTCCGTTCATAATTAGTTATGTCTATGAAAAAATCGCAATTATTGACGATAAAGCACCCGTAACGGAATAAGGGGGGGGGGGGTTCTGGCCAAGCGTTACGGTCCCGTTACGTGGTGATAGGGGGGGGGGGGGGGTCAAAAATTGGGAAATTTTTCGTTACGTAATTTGTGTACGCCGCCAAGAGACGCACATACATGCGTGTCCACTTTTGAGAAACAGAAAAGGTTCAGTGTACCCACTGTTGTCACTGCTCCCACTTTGACCCTATTGAACAATTGAGCTGAAATTCAAACAGGTTGAGACATCATGCACTCACCAAATGAACATTGATCGATTCATCATCGTTTCTTTTTCCATAACTGACGATTGACAGTTTGCTCTTAAAATGCTACATCCTGGCAGGTTTATATATATACATATATATTTAGGAAATGTTCAGACTCCGATAAAAAAAGTGGAGAATTTCCTGAAGTTCGAGGAGAGGAAAAAAGAAACGGAACACGTCGAAATTCACCGCGGCCACTTCGCGAGATAAATCTTTCTGGTCACGTGTACGGGAGCCAACTTCGGGCGTTCCAATTACGGAAGAATCCTCCCGTAGCCCAATTGGTAAGAGAAAAAGATCGTTTCGCGATGTGGAAGTCCAAAGATGCGCGCCTCTCTTGGTGAGACTCCGTGGAACTTTATTGAATGACACTTCGTTTTTTATTCTTCCATTAGCGAGAAACATTGAGCTATCGATTGCCTTTGGGGGGCTGTGATTAATTGGAAAAATTATTTCCTCAATTCTTATATTGCAAGGTTGTAATTCGTACGGGTTTGCACAGTTTCCCTGTGCCCTCGTAAATTAGTGCATTGAGGGGTGAGATGCAGTCAGAATTTTAAAAAAATCGATTTTTTTACATTCTTGAAGTATGATGTTTCGAAAATATTCCCTGAAAATTTCAAGTCAATCCGATGTATAGTTTTCGGGATATCCCACAATTAGTGAAGGGGCGTCGGGTCCCCATGGCAGGTAGCGGCTGACAAACGCGCAAACGATAATACCCAGGAAGGCAGAATGCTACGAAGACAACAACAAATTGATATTTTGGAAGCTTCCACATCGCCAGAAGCCCTATTGTATGGGCCAGGGATTGATGATTCGATGTAAGTAATTTTTTAATTAGTATTTGTATACTCGAAACAAGTGTACAATTGGAAAACACTTTCAGAAATTTTCAAAAATGTATTACTCAAAAACTATGAACTTTGGCGAAATTTTATAACGAATACTTTCGTTTTAAAATTGCCCAAGATATTTTTAAAAAATAATTCACCCCGAAAAACTTTAATTTTTTGAAAATTGGTTTCAACAATTGGCTGTAAACAATTGAATGCTCGATTTTTCGGCAAAAAATTGTGATATTCGGATTCAGCGGATTAAAATACATAAAAAGAGCTCAAAATTTTACGAACATATAATACCATATCCACATCGAAATTAGCATTATTGATAGCATTAAAAACGATATTAGCATTATTGATAGCGAAATTAGCTTATTGATAGCATTAAAAACTAGTCTAGAAGGATTTTCATTTTTGTTGAAAATTTATATTTTTTCCACAATAAACAAGCGATTTTTGGTCGAAAATCGAAAGTTGTCCGGCGGAAGCCGCCATTTTGTTAATTAAAAAAAACTTCGATTAAGGACTAGATTTATTATTAAACTAATGATTTTTTTTTTTTTTTTTTTTTTTTTATTTCAGATGTTCCAGTAAAATTTAATGATGGTCACCGCAAAGCACTACATGCCGAAGGAGGTCCGACAAAGATGGCGATATTTTTATAAATAATCAATATTTTTCTTTGAAAATTTGTTCAAGTCAAGTTGAAATATAACATAAAAAGTCTGTGTAACCACTTTTGTAAAACAAACTTAATTACTTTTTTTAAAAAATTATTGAAATTCTCGTTTTTTTACGCCTCTAACTGCATCTCACTCCTTAAGGCCTGATATACACGAAAAATTTCAAAATTTTTCATTTTTCTTTCCATTAGCCTGAACGGTTAATTGACGTCATTTTGTTTTAAGGGGTTACCCCTACTTGCGATTTATGAAAAAATCGATTTTGTTTTATTGCATTTTTTTGAAGTATAAGTATCCGGGCCCATACTTCTGTATGGGCCCGGAATAGAGGACTCTATGTAAGTTTACAAAAAAAAAAATATTTTCTTCGTGTAAACTGAAATTGAAACTTTAACCGCGTTTTTCTCAAAATGGCATTTCTGAAGTCGGTGACCAAGATTACTCGAACACTAATGAACCGATCATCTTGAAATTTTGCAGGCTTATTTAATACATAAAGATGTAGTCTTTAATCGTTCCATTTTTTTTTCGAAAAAAAATGGCCGTTTTATAGCCAAAAAACGGCCGTTTTTTTCGTTAAAATCGAACCATTAACTTTGACTGTCCGCCATTTGGTGAAAAATAAATATTTTTTAAAATCCTTCAATTAAAGACTAGTTTATACTTATATTTGACTAAATCCATCCCCATTTTTTTTCAGATGATCCACTTCGCCGCAATGTTGGTCACCGCAAACCGTGTATATAAAAACATTATTTCATTGACGGCCATTTGCCACTAAACAATGTAATATTTTTCAATAAAAAAATTACTGAAAGTTCTTCAAGATGTGTTCTTTAAGATGGTATATTGATCGATTAAAAAAGTTTTGTAGTTTTCTTTGAAAAAATTCATGAAAAAGGCCTTTTTTGCGCTACAAGTGGGGGTAACGCCTTAACCGCGTCTAGAAAAGTATCTTCGAAAATCAGCGAAATCGCGTATATAAGGCCTTAAGGGGACTAGGCATCGAAAAATCTCGATTTTTTTTCGTTTTTTTTTTCGTATTCTGTTTTTACAATCCGTTTCAAACATTTTGGAGCAAAGAAAACTTTTAAAAATCCGTAAAATTGAGCTCGGGAGAGCAATAAAACTCTAATACTCCGGTAAGGTTGCGTGACCAGAAACACTTGTTGGATGCAGACAAGAGATCGCAAGAATCGACAAAAAAAGCTAGGGTGGACGAAAAACCGACGTTTTGCGATTCCTGCCACAGAAAAAGCTGAACTCAAGCAGTCCTACAGCGCCGGCAATTTTTAACGTACGTAAGTTGCATTTTTTCTGACGTAGTACGGCGCGAGAACTTAAACGCGTTTTTCTCGAAACACCATTTTGTACTAGTTTTGCCGCGATAACTCAAGAAAGATATCAACTTTCTCTACCAAATGAACCGGCGTCTGCGTAAACAAATTTTTTTTTAACCCAACATATTAATTGTAATACGGAAAATAACGGAGGGCATAGTGCCAGCGGCAAAAAACCTTTTTTGTGCGAGCTCTGATGAAGTGAGTCGGAATCCCCTGTTGACCTATCGGTTTATCGAATTTCGGGTCGGAGAGTCCGTAGAGAGCAGCAGCAGCAGGAAAATCGTTTCTTCGAGGAAGCCAAAGGAATCCTGTATGGCGCTGGAATCGCGGATTAGCCGCGTAAAACATCAAAATCATTCAGTTTTTCCTTGTTGAAACTTTGAGCGTGTTTTTCTCAAAACTGTATTTTTTACAACTCCTGGAGTGATCACTCAAAAACTATTCAACCGAGATTGATAAAATTTGCCACACATCTTCCTTGTACTATCAGTTTGTCGGTGAACCTAAATAATATTTTAATTTAAAAAAAAACCTACTTTTGCCTTGAAATATAGCAAAAATTTAACGGGTATAAAATCCTGTGCGCATTTAACAATTTGTTTTCGTATGAAAAAGTGATTCACTCATAAAATTGATTACATATCAATTTAATATGAATATCAAGCTGTTAGAAAATAATTTTTTTTTTCGATGTTCAAAATAACCGACTAATAATATTTTCTTTTGTTATCTTTTTTTAGGCGATCCGCGGCGTGACATTTAGCATCCACAATTTTTTACCTAGAACAAAAAACAAACATTTTCGTCAATCTACATTAGAATACCTGGAGAAGTACGTACGGAATTAAAAAAGTATTGTTTTATTCAAAAGTTGTAGGTATTTGAACTTAAGAAATTAATTGTTAGTGAAAAATTTCGTTATAACTGCTCATAAACTGCTCATAAAATGAAAAGTTTTCGGTTAATCAGAAATTCCGTACGTACTTCTCTGCGAGAATGCAATTAGGAACATAACTCTTGAATTTGAAGTAAATCGAGTTGAAATTGTTGAAGTTATTTGTCACACCAATTGGAAAAAAGCTGTTTCGAGAAGTTTCGAGTAGTCGGCCATTTTGTACATGGAAAAAAAATAATTCTAACAGCTTGATTTTCATACTAAATAGATGTGTAATCAATTTTATGAGTGAATCACTTTTTCATACGAAAAAATGGTTAAATTCGCACATGATCCCGTTATTGTGGCCTAGATCCTTAAGGCGGTCCTCTAGTTTCTCGGGTTGAAAAAATCGATTTTTTTTCATAAATCACATCTACAACATGTGTAGAAAATGTGTGCCAAAGGATTTTTCGATATTCGAAGTGGTTCACAAGTTACGGCCCTGGAACGGAGCAGGTATACGGAGCAGGTATACTTTCAAACGCGTTTTTCTCGAAACACCATTTTTCGAAACGGTGACCACGATATTTCAGAAACTACTGCACCAATCTTGTTCAAATTTATACAGCATCTTTAATATGTTATAAGCCAGCGATTGAACTAGGATTATCGTGATTGCTTCGATAGTTTTTTTTTTGTACGAGCGAAAAACTTAAGAAAAAATGAGTAAAAAATAGAATGTAATTTTCAAAAGTGTATAAAAAAGTCAATTTTTGTAATTTAGAATTCACTCTAGTTCAATCGCTAGTCTTAAATATGAAGATTCAAATGCCGTTTGGTTTTTTGATTTCAGATAAGCAGAACAGCCGCAATCTTGGTCACCGTCAAGCACCTCTTTTACTTGATGTCTTCCTGTCGGCCACTATAACATTTATTCTATTATATATTTTGACTTCAAAAGCTTTGTAAAGCTTATTTAAATGTTAATAAAGATTATGCAAAAACAATAAGATTGATTATTTCGATGCTTTGCCCGTAAAAAATTATTGAAAAAGCCGTAAAAAAACAGCCGAGAAACTAAAGGACCGCGTTAAGGAGAGATATACACCTAGATGGTCAAGGTCGAGGATCTAGAAGCTATGAACATTCCGTCGACCGTAGAAGACCTACACTATGGGCCTGGTATCGATGATTCCATGTAAGTTGACAAATTTCATGATTTATTCATTCCAAAATTTTCAAACGCGTTTTTCTCAAAACCACGTTTTTCAAATCGGTACCCAAAATTTCTCGAAAACGAATAAACCGATTGCCTTGAGGTTTTTTGTGGTTATTCCATACATCATTATCTAGTACTTGTCACAGGATTTCTTTTCCGTTACTTAGTTTTTGTTTTATAGGCAAAATAATAACTAATTTTTGGCTCAAAAATCACTATTTATGTTCAAACGTCCGCCATTTTGTCATAAATCGATATTTTCAAAATTGGCTATGACAAGTACTAGATGATAGTCTCTAATTTAATAATCTTTTTGGTTTTTTTTCAGATGATTTTTGAAGAAACGCCAGTGGGTACCGTATACGCAGATTTTTTTACGACTCTCCAAGGATCATACAATATCCTTGTATATTCTTGATATTTTTAAATAAAGAAAATTAAACATATTTTTAAATGTATATACTTTTAGATAATTAAAACCCCAATCCGAAATTTCAAATAGTTTTCCTTCAAAAAATGCACAAAAATGACCTTTTTTCCGGCTCCTAGGTGTAGGGGAGACCGGGGCAAAATGGTATAGCGGGGCATAATGGGACCGGGGAAAAATGGGACCGGGGCAAAACGGGTTTGGGGCAAAATGGAATAGTGAAAATCAACACTGCTGGAAAATACGTCATTGGGGCAAAACGGGACTGGGGCAAAATGGGCCGGAGAAAATCAGGCTCCTCAGAAAGAGGCGGTTGGGGCAAAACGGGATCGGGGCAAAATGGGACAGTGGAATAATTCGATGCAGAAACGAAAGAAATGCAGGGGTAAAAAACGAGGGGTAATAAATGAGTGAAAACAGGTTTTATTGAATGTTACACGATATTTGGGTCACACTCTACTTACGATACTATAATTTAACGGTGGCAATGTTTAATTTTTATTGCTTGTTTAACTAAGCTAATTTTTATCGGCACAATTGTCGCAAACGGACTCGATTAAGTTATCGTCAGCATAGGCATATGAATAGTGGGCCCATTTGTTATTAAAGTTTGTTAAACAATTACTATTGATTCTGCGGTCAGAACTGTACCAAACTTGACGTAAATTGTTATTTGAGCCTTCTTATTCGATTGGTACAATTTCTTTGTCGTTATTAATTATTTAAATAATCAAGTAATTTTTATAATCTGACGCGTGCAATTTATGTTTTTTTTTGTTTTTATCTTTCTTTGTTTTTTTTTATTTATTTTCTGCCAACTGCACGTTACTGATACTGATTTTCAAGCCATTGATGAAAATCTAACTCTTGTCAATTTTTACATAAATTGTTTTATGAAACTAGGACCGCCGCTCCGCATGAAATTGACGGATATGTGTCGACAAATATATCGGTCAGTCCGTATTATCTGCGTATATGTGGACTGAAACGAACCACAAGCACCATTTAGATTAGATTATGTTTCAACAGCTCTTTCATAGAGCCGAAGCATGAATTTTCCTGTCATCCCATTTTGCCCCAAATTCAGCGGGCTGCGACACTTCATTTTTGTGTGTCCCATTTTGCCCCTATCCCATTTTGCCCCAAATCAAGCACCAAGAAACTTCATTTTTTGCTATCCCATTATGCCCCGATCCCATTATGCCCCAGTGCCGTTTTGCCCCGGCACCGTTTTGCCCCGCTATACCATTTTGCCCCGGTCTCCCCTATATCTCCCCTCAAGAAGCAAGTGACTGCAAATCCGGATGGATCTCTCGTGCCGAGCAAATAGAGTTCCAAGTATGGGCTACAAGTAAACGGGACAAAGTCATAAAATACACAGGACGTACGAGAGATCGGAAACGAAGAAAAAGTTCATTGTTGATCCAAATGCCTTGATGCCCAAAAGAGCCGATGAGTGCCATGCTTCATCATCGCCAAGGGTTTGTGATGTTGATTCTTCGACTGCCAAGTTTACCCTCGTCCCTTTCATTCGAATCTTTCCTCCCGACCATTCGTTTTGCCTGACACGGCGATAGGGTACAGAGGGAGCCAGTGGAGAAAAAAGAGCGAGAGCGTCTTGGCGTTGATCAACTTGTCGCCGCTCCAATTATCCCCGAGTCCCTCGGCGCAACGGTCGACAAAGCTACCTCGAACCGGAGGAACCCACCGGCCGAGGGATCGCGAGCCGTTGGTGTAACCCTCATCTCGGGCGTGCGACAAGCAACGGCCGAGCTCACCGAGCTGTTGATTGATTCGCGCGATCTTTCGTTCGGCTTCTATGTTGTTTAATTACCCGGGGGTAATTAGCATCCAACGTGCGGTTGGTACTCAATGTCACACACACGACACACCGATACAGAAGTGATTGGAGAGTGTGGGGTCTCTCTCTTGTTACTCCCCTCGGCTCAATTGGAGCGACATTCAGGTCTGCTGGTCAGCAAGCCCGCCGTTTGCTTCGAGATCATACGACATCGGATTTAGAGCGCAGCTCGAATGGCTTGCAATTTCGCTCTCCTTATAAGTGAAATCAAATTGAAGGTTTTGTCCGAATCATTTGTTTATTAGGCGAAATTTTTTTCGCTCACTCAATCAATCAGTCGATATTCTTTCCGCTCTGCATATAACACGAATTGCTTGCATTTCCGGCAATTATAAATTTCGCTTCTTCTCTCGTTCCCTTACCGGCGGGAGTTCTCGCGATCGAGTTTGCCACATCTTATTATTCTTCGTCCGGTCTTTTTTTTCGTCTTTTCTCTCGCTCTCGTTTTTCTCACTTTCTTCCCTGGGTCTGCTACCTGGTATTATGCGGTATATACAGGACCAGCGCCACGGGCTGGACAGCCCAGAAAGCAATTCGATCGGTAGCGCTTGGGGGTGCGAGTTGGACTCGCGCCACACTCTCTCTCTCTCTTTCTCCCTCCCTCTTTCTTTCTCTCTCTGTCTTACTTCCTCGATTTCTTTATTCCCCTTTATGCTCTTCTTTACCTCGTTATTTTCATCTCCTTCTCATTCTTTCGTTCTCCTTCTCGTTATCTCCGTCTTCCTCAATCTTTCGTCGAATATCTCTCTCCCCAAGGTATGCAACGTGGAGGTACTTGGTCACGCCGTAAATTTGCTGAGAGGCCAAGTGCGAGTGTGTGTGAAAGAGAGGGAGAGAGAAAGGTCGAGAAATTTGTTCGGCTAAATTAGATTTATTTGGCGTTGTTGATTTTTTCACCCCCCCCTCTCTCTCTCTCTCTCTCGCTCTCTCTCTCTCTCTCCCTCTCTCTCTCGCGCATTTTTGCTCATATAATAAATGTAGCTCCTGCTATATCTTCATACAGAATTCTGAATGTGCAATTCGATATGGTAATTATGTTTTTAAATCCTACCGAAAGGGCGAAAAAAATTCGGTCGTCCTCTTCGCATGGTTCACGCAGATTCAACCAAGTGCGCTGCCAAAATTATTTTTTTTTAATGTACTCTGCAGGTATTCGAAAGAAGTCGGCCTGATTAATTCTTTTCCGTTGAAAAATATTTTTGAATCTCACAAGGAACATCACTTGGGTACATGGTAGAACATAAAAAACTGTTAGATGCGTTTTTTTGTGTCGATGGGAAACGGTTTTGAGCGCTGCGACTACCCCTGGAGTTAAGCATGTCAAGGGCTGCAAGTTTCACCTCCAAACAGTCCACCGATTTCAGTAAAACATAAACGAAAATTCTTCTAATTGCAAAATGATCAGAAATCCACTTGGGTACATTGGAAAAACCCGAAATTCGAGGGTGAACCACTCCTTTATTGTTGTTTCTGTCACCCCACATCTAGAAGGGGTACATTAAATTGAACGTAAGGGGCAATACTTTGAAGGGGGCACAAAACTAACGCTTACGTATTTTACACGTTCCATGAATTTTTGACGATTTTTGAAAATCGAAATTGAGGGTTTTGGAGGAAAGTAATGGTTAATTTGTATTCCGGAGATAAAAATACATCGATATAGTCTTGCAGAAGAAAGATTGAAAATCCAAATATTTTTCCCATTTCGACCACAAATAAGTGACTACCAAATCGTGCATAATTTATTTTCCATTCGGATTTAAAACTTCGCTCTCTGCTGATTGTCTTCGTTATGGTTTGCTCGTTAGAATGAGGAGCAAAATAAAGGAGCCATCCATTCTTGCGAATTTTTCCGTCCTACCCCTTTACCTCTTTTTCGGTCATTTTTCAAGTGGACTTTCCAGAGAAACTAATTGAGATATCGAGCTTAATTAAGCGGCATTCTCTAAGTCTCCCAAAATTCTGTTCAAAACGCCCCCCACTAAGTTCATGTCACTCCAATAGGAGCGACGCTACGGCTGGTTAAATTTTTTTTTAATTTCGACAATTTTAGAGAAGTGGCCAAATAAGTCGAATTTTTTTCTTCATTTTGCGTTTTTTTCTCTTTTATTGATAATTATAATCTGTTATGTACATAACAATAAATAATTGTGCAGGTAACCGGAACAAAACATAATTTCAGAGTAAGCAACCAACGATGCTTGATATCTCTGGGATGCGCAGATGACGATTTTTTCGCGGATTAATTGAATTTTTCTCCTACGTCGATCGGTTTAAATTTCTTGAGTCTTCTGGAGATTTGGTTGGGGTCGAGGACGGTTCTGGCCAGCTGATTGGAGTGGGTTTATAGTCGTCCTTCGTATCTTTCGCTGAAGCGTTGGATTGTCTTTGCGATTGTGTTTATTCCGAGGTCACTGTGAATGGTGGTTCATTAAGGGGCTATACCAGTGTGAACGCTGAAAATTTGGGTGATTTTCGGGAATTTCTTGGAAGCAAAGTACTCAATTGAATGTTTCGGAGAATTAAGAATATATTTGTCTATATTTGACCTATATTACATAATTTTTTCGTAGAAAAATATTGAGATCCAAGCGACTTAAGCGCTGCCTTCGGAGGCGCCAAAAAAAAGTTCCTCCACTGCTGACATGATTCCGGCTGATTGAGTAGCTGAAACCGAAAAAGGACAAAATGTCGTTGAACTAGAAGGTATTACCAGTACAATGACGTAGGATTTTCGAAAACATATCAAAATCCAACAAAATAACGTAGTTATGAAAAAGTCTGTTTTCTTGCCTATAAAATGGTCGTTTTTTCAATGCCAAATCGTAAATTTTCATCCAATCAAAAATATCCTACGTCATTTAGAGTAAATATATTCAAGAGTACTTAGTTCAAATTTCAAGTCAATCGGATAATTGCTCTTTGAGTTACAATGTCAGCAAATTTGAAAAATCTCAATTCGAGAAAAACTCGTTTAAAGATTTAACCATCGATTTTTGCAAGATGAAATGATATTGATATAAATGATATAAATGATAATGATATGGTTGAAAGTATAGACTGCCGAAAAAGGCAAAAAAACGATTTTTTGAAAGTGTTACACTAAAGGGTGGTGAAAAAGCCCGTTAAGGGGTGGTTTCACTCCTCAAAACAGTTTTTCCGTCGATAAAAAAAATACGTGTCTGATAGCTTTCAATGCTCCACCGTATACGTGAGTCTCAACAAAATCGAAGGCGGACACCAAAGTGATGCTCCTCGTCAGTACCCCTCGATCGACAAATATTTCTACAAGTTCTCAAAAAAGGTCCCCAAAGAATTC
The DNA here is from genome assembly GCA_944452715.1 of Ophion slaviceki. Lineage (NCBI taxonomy): Eukaryota > Metazoa > Arthropoda > Insecta > Hymenoptera > Ichneumonidae > Ophion > Ophion slaviceki. The sequence continues at coordinate 17,079,449 of OX101793.1, read as the reverse complement.
CACAGCAGCGTAATTTAATTTGGGATCTGGTCCACGTGCAGTGACTACCTTAAAGTGGAGCATCCACGAAGGACTCGGTGCACCGCCATACCCGGCTATTGTTAAAAAAAAAAGAAACCAAATGGGAATGCGAGACGGGAGGAGGGGAGGAAGCGCCCTCTTCTTGTCCCTCGTCTGATGGTCATGTAGGAAATGCACAACTGTTGCTGGCGAAGGGGCCGGGGGGATCGTGTGTGGCGCAAGAAGCGAAGGATTTAATAAAATCAATATTAATTACCGCGACGATGTTGATGCGTGGAGCGCGCGCGCATGTCTCTTCGGCTACCTTATTCCCACCTCTTTTACCTTTTGGAACTGCGCGGCTCGCCTTTTTTTCGGCCGCTTTCTCGCTGGCCCCAAAAGCCAAAAGCATCTTTCGAGCTGCGTCGTTGGTTCGTCTCGCATCTTATCCAACCGCGTTGAATATTCAAGGGTTTGCTGACGACGTGACAAAAAGCCGTTTATGTTCAGCGCCGCCGAGTGGCCAGTTTTTTCCCCCTGCTCCCCTCGATCGCGAAAGAGAGAGAGAGCGAGGGAGCGTACGATCCTCATCAAGCCTATCATCGATGATCGATATAGTCGGTAGGCTGGGAATAAAAGGTACCTGGGCCGCGGTTGAGAATTCCCGGCCATATACCGACTCCATTCGATTGGGATATCTTTCATCGAACTTTTCACCGCGATCCACTCTACGAGTAATCATTGATACCTATAAAGGCAGCAAAAACATCAAAGGGTTTGCTCACAACTATCATAAAAATGTATGAATTCTATCGACGGGAGTAAACAGAGGGAGAGAAGTAATCAAGAACTTTGAGACGTTTCGTTCTTCTTCGCCTGCGTCATTGATGAGATTTCGGTGAACTCGGAGCACAAAACTTCACCAGTCGATTGGAGAACCCAACAAGAAAATGGATACGAATGTCCAATTGAATTCTGATCGCGTTAGCATTCGCTTCCAGCTTGTGTATCCTAAAAACCCACGAACGTCATCAAAAGTCCGCATGCTGTTGTCAATTGCGGAAAAGAAAGAGCCTAACCGTTGATTGGTGGACTTTCGTCTTGCGGTTCGAGAAACATTCGAAAATGCGAAATTGGCTGTGATAAATTTGAAGCTATACAGAAGCCACTTTGCAATGATTTCCAGCGATATTACTCGAAAGTATATAGTGCATTCGAGAAACGGAAGAAAGGATGATCAGGAGGCAGACTCGACGATCCGTGGAGACCTCTCGGCTCGCCTTCTCATTCTCAATCTCTCGCATCTTCGCTCTAATGCCGTGCGAAGACTCTAAATTTCACCGGCGTGAAATTGCCCGCTCCAGTGGCCTTTCATTATCCTCGAGGCCTGCGCCGAGACGAACCTGCTCGCTAGTCCTAGGCGTACCTCGTTCACCCTGTCGCTTCTCCAGCGAACACTCCGAACTATAACGGTAGCAGGAAGATCTTCACGAGGCTTCTTAGATGCCGCGATCCCGTTGCCCAAAGTGACGGCAAGTGTGATGTCTGCCGCGGCGAGGCGCTCTTCGATCCACTCAAAATCATCCCGAGAGCATCGTTAATTGACGCTTTCAATTTCTTCCGTATCATCCTGCTTCTCGTGATAAAGTTACGAAAGACCGCAAGTTATCGGTAACGATGAAGACCTCCAACGCCTCAATCGAATCAGTTGTCGACCCGAGAATGGTCTCACGTACGAGCGAACGGTGGAAGACAGCGCCCAATGATTCACCACCAGCTTATGAAGACCAAGCGCCAATAGATCGTCGATACCTGAATGAAAATGGAGCGGGAATCGTTGACCTTCCGCAGATATATCGCGGTTTACGATCGCGTGTGACGAAATAAGAAATCGTGACGAGAAGCGTTCAATATGCGCATTTTCAACGCGTCATGACTGTCCCACCATTTCGGGACTCAACCGTTCAATTTCTTCATTCGCGAGCGCCTCCGAAGAAAGAACTCGCGGAGTAAGTCTGCGCTAAGAAAGACATCGACAATGCGGGCTTGCTGCAGTTAACATCGGCGTTTCGCCGTGTGACGAAACGAAGAAATTGGCAAAGAGCTCCGACACGCCGTTTGATCCTGTCTCTCTCCTGCTGTACCTCGCTTTCTAGCCACGGACGAAGACAACTTCATTTCAAAGTCGCGCGAGATGGTCGCTTGCTCTCCGTTCCAGAGAGGACCGTAGGTCCTTGACCCTCTTCCCACTTGGATATCCTTTTCACAGGAGCATCACGAGGTAATTGCGTTTTAGATTCGACTTTATATCGCACTATAATACGAACCCTGGATAAATCATCAGATGTGGGTGCACTTAGAGAAAAGTCCATAGTATTTACAACAAACGCCCATGGTTGAAGAGGGAATGGTAAAATTCATTATAGTTTATTGATAACGCAAGCATAATATGGTTAACATGACTGTAAGCGAAAAGTATACCTAAACATGCGATTTGGGTGGCGTGTTTGACTATCTATTATCCCCGAAATGATTATTCAGTATTGTAAAGGGTTTGACTTCATAGATATGCGTAATTGAGTGCTATAACAAAATCAGCGTACAAATACTAATGTTGTATGCTGTACGTTGAGTTTTGTTCAGTCAAACTTCTATTATTCTTTTACAAGTTTGTACAACACATATGGTTAACATTAACGTTTTCCGAGTGCAATTTGTGAGTAGACCTTAGGAAAAGTCACTATACGAAAAAAAAATAGTAAAGTTTACTTATAGCGAAGACGTAAATGATTTGCAGTTCGAGCAAACGAAGCTCAATAGTTTAAAAAAACTACACTGAGAAAAAAAATCATTGATCCAATATCATTGGTGTTATTGAATGAAATTTCGTTGATTCAATTGTAAAATTGTTGGTGTAAATAATCGGATTTATTAGTCCAAACAAAACGGTATTGACTTTAATAACATGATAAAATTGAATTTTTTTTTCATTCCAAAGATATATTGCTAGCCGAAAACAATATATTATTGAAACTATCTAAAAAATTATCGCGAACAAATTATATAGTTTTGAATGCATTTTCTGCAACGAACAAAAAACGTTTCAATTCATAACATGAATATTGTTGATTCGAGTACACAAGAAAAATTGAATTTCGCTGGTTTGATTCAGATAAAATATCCATTGAGTAAATATGTTATTTTTTGTTCACCATATCCGATATTGATTTTCAAGTACGTTATTCGTTAAATTATTAATATTTTATTTTTATTGAAAAATATTAAGCAAGTGTCTGAATTCGTTAAAAAAATATGCGAAAATAAAATTTATTCCTTGCGCATTTGGTTGAAAAAATTCAACCAAATCATGGCCGAGCGCGACCGAAATTTTAGGTGGGAGGAGGTGCGAAATATTTTCTTCGAAATAAATCATTACAGGAAGTCAGGGAATGGCGAATTATAATGAAAAAAATCATCGAGGTAGATCTCTCAGTCGCGTATTTTATTTGATTTTGGAATTGTGAAATATTCTATGCATTTAGTAGACAGGCATTGATGCCTTGTACCAACACTTGAACAACATACCAAATACGCATATAACAGGTCGTATCTTATAATATGGTACAAGTCACTATAAACATCGTCGCAAATCACAGGCAACATTTTTAATCAATGTATATAAATTTCAGTTCACTACTAGAATCTTGGGGAAGTACATTTTTTATAGTATCAGGAAATATCCATTTTATGAAAACCTACTATATTACGTAGCATTGAAGAAAAAACGTACGTTTATAAGATCGGTGGTTGCGGTTAAGGATGTATGGCAGCTACTGCAGAGTCGTTACAGAACTGATTATGCAATTTGCAAAAATCGCATTTAAAGACTAAATAAAATAATTGTAGTATTCATTGAAGCTAAAAAGGAGATTTACCACAGCTCAAAGTAAAACATGCGGTACAGAAAGAAGAATTTTCAATTTTTAACTGCAAATTTAGTTGTTGATTTGATGTATGTTTTCCCTCACGTTGTCGTGGTTACGACATACGAGCTAAAGAAATACGAAAACGGTCCTATTTAACTCGCAATATCTCGCAAAATATATGGGCACATGTCGATTTTTTATTTTTACCGTATCATGCATATTACAGCGATACCGCACAAAAGTTTTTTTTACAAAAGAGTACTCCGGAAATACCTTTTTTGCCAATGTAAAGGGAATTTTGGACGTACAGTCCTATGTTCCCCGTGTTAAATGACCCAACTTTGAATTCGTTTATCTCAGCATTCACGTGGGCAAATTTTGTTTTTTTAATCTCAAAAAGTTCTCGATATTTTCCTTTACAATATCAGTGAGTTTCAATTCGAACAGTAGTAAATGACTTAGTTGCCATACATCCTTAATATATGTGCATAATTCATGCAACTGCTAAATATCAATAAGCAGTGCTATACTTTTGGCAGTAACTATAGCTATAAAGTATTATCGTCCTCTCAGACAACCATAAAATATAGTTCAAATATGGTTGAGAATACCATACTTGAATTCCTTGGTTTTTACGAACACAAACACGCGGAAACGTGTCGGCGGTCGAGTTCATTCCTTTTAGATTGATAAAGTAAACTGTAAAAGAAATCGGCAACTTTTTACCACAAGTATATGCCTCCCAGTGGTGTCACGTTGTGCCGTTCGGTGGTTGCCGATTCCCGATCTTATTCAGCGATTCAGCAGCCGCTGGTTGTGCGATCAGTGTATGGCGAGGCGTCTTTGTCCTTTCGCGACGTTGCCTCTATCCTGGTAGAGGCTAGGATTGCTTTATTCCTTTTACTTCTTCGTCTGAAGTTCCTGTTCGATTCTTCCGCGCTTCTTTTATCGAGACACTTGAACCTTTTCTGCCTCCAGTACTCTTTCTTTCAACCACGAGCTAGAACCCTTCTTCTACCTTCTCGCGTCGCTTTTTTTCTTTCGTTTGTTATTCGATTTATCGAAACCAGCGCGTTACACGTGGATTGACTGGGCAGGCCTGCTGGTTGTTCGGTTCCACCTCTTAGCCGCTCGTTCGTTCCGTTTGACTGGACGTATACCACTCTCTCAGCACGTTGTTGGCTGCCAATGTTGAATCTTTGGATGCTGAGACTTTTTCCGCCACACTTTACCCACACACGTACTCTCCAAGAACAACTGGAGGATTCGTTGATGAATTCACTCTGTACTTCCGTCCTTATTGGCCGTAACCTCTGGTCTCTCTAGGCCCGCGAGATTGCGCGATACTGAAGACGAAAGCATCAGCAGGATCCACCCGTAAGCTCTTACACCCGCAAGGATATGGGGGCAGGAGAAAGTGCAAAAAGTACTTTGGTGTTCCGGTTGATGTGACGACCCTAACCGGGGCACGATGTTCTGCGGCCGGTTGCGGTTGGCTCGCATTGGAAATTGATTTTATTCCGTGCCGATTACCCCCTCCGAGCGGTAATCGGAGAAGATAGGCCAGTTCGCTAGCAGGCTCGGGCATCGGGTTTAGGTGAAGGTTAGCATAAATTGAATGGTGGAAGGCGGTGCGAGGTTCCTCAGTGCCCAGGTAAGTGTAATAGAAAAGGGGTATCCAATGAAGACATTGCTCCAGGGGTTCCAAGCCGAAATAACTTCTCAGGGCGTTGTCGGCGCTGTATGATACTCCCGTAGAGAAAACGACAGCAACCGAAGACGTTTTTTTTTATCGCGCCATGTGCATCGTCGTGCGATATATCAATTGTCCGGAAACGGGTTAGCCCAACTCGAGACGCCGGCTGAGACCCAATGATACCCTTCCTTCTTTCTATCGAATTTCAGTGGAGCCAGGTGTCTCGAAGGAAGGAAGTGGATGCGACTGCTGGGCACTCCTACTCCAATGCCTTCATGAATGTATCATGAGCCCCCTATTCGGTTTCTTTTATTCCGAACTCGGTCTCCGTTTCACACGACGTCAAAGAGTCTTCATAACTATCACATTGGATGGGATTTAGATGCCTGCTCGCCACGAGTGACCCTGTTGGCTTGTCAGTTCGAGTCTTGCATCTTTACGAGGCGGACCTAAACCTCAGTGCATACCTTATTCACGTTTCGCTGTCTCCGTATATTTCGACCCAGGCTCCCTTCCGCTCTTCCTCCGATGTTCTTGCCATGTCTTCAGTGGTTTGACTGCACACACGCCAAAGGGACTCAATGCCGAGTGTACCAAGCCGCGGATAAACAAAGCGCTATTCCGCGGCTGGCAACTCGATGAATCCCTCGGAGCCACACGAGAGTTAAGGGCTGCGTGGAAATAAAAAAAAGGCGTGGGTATCACAGCGGGCGTTCCATCTCACTCGTTCCTAGCGCGTCTTTGTCTTCTTCTATACCCGCTTGGATGTATCGTGTATTCTTTTTCTCGCTTGCTCGCACCAAAGGACGCGCGGGCAGTTCGGATCCGCGCAGATCTTATCGCGATCGTGTTTGCTGCATTGTTGTGTGCGCTGTGCGAGGCTCTGCGAGGATGTGCTCTCAGCAACTTGCTCTGCTCTTAGTCCAGTAGAAGAGACGAAAACCCAGCGCTTTTTAGCGTAGAATATGATTTTTTTACTGGAGGTCGATGGTTGCATACGGAAGGTAAACCCAATAAAATGTTGCCCCTCCAATCGCCCCAACCCTGAGAAATAGGGGTTGAAAATTTAAAAATGGCCGTATCTCGATAATTAATAGCCCGATGAAAAAATGTTTCGAAAAAAAGTTGTTTGGAATAATAAAATACGTATAAAGTTATCTGACGTCCAATCTCTTATCTTTGAAAATAGCGGCACAAACCACGAGAGCACCGCATCAACCCCGAATGTTCGAATAGTTTTTGTGCCGCTATTTTCAAAGATGGGGGGTTGGACGTCGAATAACTTTACACGAGTTTTATTATTTCAAACAACTTTTGTTCGAAACCTTTTTTAATCGTGCTACTAATTATCGAGATACGGCGATTTTTAAGTTTTCAACCCCTATTTCCTAGGGTTGAGGCGAGTTGAGGGGAAACATTTTATTGGGATTACTTTCAGTATGCAACCATCTACCTTCAGTAAAAAAAAAATCTCGTGCGCGCGTCAGTCTTATCTTTCTTTCGCTCTCTTCGGCCCTTTAGGAAGACAAGGATTGGGAGAGTGGCTAAGAGTTAAAAAAAATACTAGGATGCTGAGTCAGAAGATTAAAAGTAGCAACCTCCTTGCGTGTAAAAAAGCAAAACTGCCGAACACTCCAGACCCTTATTTTAACACCGAGAGAAGAAAAAACAATCCTTAGGTGATACATTTTAGATCCCTTCGAGACGATGACCTTGAACTTCTTTTTTACCCACGTGCACACTGTATGGTGCAAGGATGAGGGAGGTGCACGGGGCCCGGTGTAGATCATTCTCAATGTCTCGGAGCCTCCCACCTAAGTATTCTCCATTAAGATCGTATCGGAAAGCCAAAACTAATAACCAATCACCCCCTCCGAAGGCTGTACGCAATAAACGCGGAACAGCGCCCAACCTTTATCATTACGTCCAAGGTGTAGACGCTACGATATTATACGGTTCGCCGGTCGCGGCTACCCGAACGGGGACTTTGGCCCCTCGTATTTTGCACTTAGGGCAACGATAGTTTTTTTCTTCGTGCAGCCATGATCCGACTCCACCATGAGGGAACACGTTCGCGAAGACACGTTAAACTTTTCGACGATCTTGCCGAAAAGTGAAAAGTAACGGTAAATAATAAGAGGAAGTATCGCTATCTGAAATCTTAATGGGCATTTGAACGTTTCTTATCCTGTGAAATCTTCCGTTCTGTTTTCGGGAACTCTAGGGATATTTTTTGTGAACCGTCATCTGGCCTGACGGCATTTCTCTCTCATGATAGCGACCATGTCACGGATACCGAAAATTTGGATCAATCGCCAGTGGAGACTTGACCAAAATCGTGATAAGGTGCACTAACTTCTAAACGAGTGCAGGATGTGGAGAATTTACGAGTTGGATATATCCAGGTGTTGGTAGCACTGACATAACGTGCACCGTTTCACAGGCCAACGATCTTCACTTCCGGTGTAGGGGAAGTCGGGGCAAGATGATAACGCTAAGGTCATGTTCAAATACAACAATACATATATGAGCCAGTTAACTTTAATTGTTTTTTAAACTAATCAACATTTATTAATCTTTTAATTTGGGAAGAAAAAAATCAGTCTTTCTGATTTGTACCACACAATATGTATTATTAATTAAACGTGTATTTTTCCCATCTTACCCCGTATGCGGGGCAATATGAAACAGCGCTGGGATAAGGATGGGACACGAAACATTGTCATCTTTCGCATATAAAAGTGATTTCATTCTCACTACCATCAATTTGAAAAGCCAATTGTCTAAGTTATGTAGGATTAGTCCGAATAACTTTGCTTTCATATCATTTTGATTATTCGTAAGTTCTCTTCCTTCCCCTGGTTAAAACACCGGTTGAAGAAGGACCAAATGCTTTACTAGGTCCATTTCACCCTTTCTAACGTAAATAGTGGTACGTTGTAAAACATTCCGGGTTTGCGATAGCTTGTATTCATCTTGCCCCATTAGACGGTTAACGAATTAACAAAAAATCACGCAATAACCTTGAGAATTTCTGACAAGCCGTTCTAATTGTATTAAGAATTAGTACTTTCATTGTGTTTACCCACCTGCCTCTAATCAATATCAGCAACTCAAGTAAACTGAAACGATGATAACCTTTACCACAAATTACATAGTTTTGTCAAAAAATCGATATTGTTTTCTCACTCGTGACGCGTGCTTCCGCCACAGTTGACACTTTCACACGCATTCACCTCACCGGCCACCCCTCCAAACTCCAACGGGAGCACTATGCTCGCACACACTGTTTAGTCACTAGGCTTATGATTCATCTTGACCCGCGTATTCGTCTTACCCCGAGTTCTCCTACATGTATATGCGCGACGTCCTTTTCTTGGTAGTGTACAAAGTTCCGGACGTTGCTTCTACCCGCTAGACTACTATTCGCAGCAGCTCTTATATTGAATATTTCGCTGTACATGGATATAGCGAAATACCTAGATTCGCACGATCGCCATGCATCTGCGCACCCGTTTTGGAAAACAAACCAAAGCAAAACCAAACAAAAATATCCCAAGGACAAGAATACTGGAAGATGTCCAGGAAAGGACAAGAACGAGAATGAAGTGTCGACTTGTACGTTGATAGCACTCAGGTGTGGAAGGAATGGAAGAACAGCTACATCTGGAAGTCAGGAAGGGTGCAAACGCCTTTGAGCATGTCGTAAAGAGGCCCGAGTCGAAATTTTCAGCCTACTTTAAAGGCCTTTGATCCCATGTCAGCCTCACTTGAGTCTGTTTACTGCTAGAAGTCCTACTATGGGCCACATGCTCTTCCTTTGCTGCTTACCTTCTGCATAGGCCCTCATACTCCTACCTAACCTAGCTGAAGTCGTTGAGGCTCCTCTTTTGACATTTTTTTATCCATTGTTTATAGTTATCTAAAATCATTCTCGATAAATTTAGGTTGTAGATCTCTAATGAGGACCTTAAAAAAAAGTTCGTCGTCACTTCTGCGAAAGAAAATTGGCAATAGGAAAAAAAAATGTTTGCGTTGCGTTCCAACGATGCAAACTTCAATATCATTCGGAAAGGCTAATAGCGAGTTGGAAACTTGCAAGCTCGGTCTTTTGAGCGTTTGATCTTCCATGGGAATCTCAAGTCTCATCCTAACGTTTGAGGAAGTTTCATCATCCCTCATAGTCGATGCTTTGGAAAAGACGACTTCGGACACCTCAAGAGTTCTATGACAAATGGACGCAGGGTTGATTGACAAATGGACGCAGGCGTTCGTTGGAAATCAAAGTGTGTCAGGAACAAAGTTTATCGGGGCGTTGGAAAGCGGCAACTTCCATTGCACGCAAAGTACAGCAACCCTCCTCGGAACCGCGGTCTTTCTCACTTCATAGCTTCGCCGATACACGCTACGGCTTGGAACTTCACGCCGATTTTTTTCTCCCTCTGCTGCCGAGTGTGCCGAATAAATGCCGACATTCCCAACGCGGGTGCCGAGTTCTACAGACGGAGGGGGGTAAAGGGGCCATGATCGCGCCAAGATATCTTTCCCTCCCGCGGCATTAGCCCCGGCGCGGTAATCTCAGTGGTAAATCCACCTTCTAATGGCTGCCGATTCTCGAAGAGGAGGTTATCGACGCGGTGCTATACCATCGCAAAACGGACGCGCACGCGCACACACACACACATGAGCGTTCACGGCGCCTTCTTCGACTCGCGGATCAAGATCGGAACGCGCTTCTGCACGAGCTTCTGACCTGCTCCTCCTTTTTCACTGCCTTTCCCTCTTTTGCACTTGCACCCCTCGTTCCCTTGAGCGACTCCCTGGGAGTCCGGTTTTCATCCTTAGCGCCCAAGCAATTCGCACTCGGGTTATCGCACGGTGCGCGAGAAACGCCTCTGTGTTTGAGGATTCTTGGCACTTTCTTTCAATGAATGTGGGTACATCGCCCGGCACGGAGGAATTTGACAATCCGCGGGCAGGAAAAATGTTGGGCTTGTGTGGGAACCAGCTTGGTGTACCTTGTGCGAAGTTCGCGTTTCGGGAAGAACGCAATTTTACCTGTACGAAGTTTCGAGCCTTTTTTTGTTTGCTGCTTTACCGAAGCAATGCCACAATAATTAAGGTTGTTATGGGGTTTAGCCGTCGGGGGTGAAGTACGAGGGGAGAGCCCTATGCTTATGCACGAAGCCGATTGACTGTTACCAAATGTTAGCTTTCAAATAATTGTACATTAAACGTGCGTTTTCGAACTATTTTTCTACGTCCATTTGTAAAAATATGCATTTTTGCACATTCGGTGATTACATTAGGGGGTTATACCAGTGTGAACGCTGAAAATTTGGGTGATTTTTGGGAATTTTTTGGAAGAAAAGTACTCAATTAAATGTTTCGAAAAATTAAGAATATATTATGAATGAAGAATATATTATTAAGGCTATATTTATATATTAATGAATATATGATGAAAATGAAATATTTATATATTAAGTGTTAATAGAAAAGTGTTAAGTTAATGTATTATATTAAATGCTATATTTATGTATTAAGCATATATTATGAAAATGAAGAATATATTATTAAGGCTATATTTGAACTTTGTTACATATTTTTTCATAGACAAATATTGAGATCCAAGCGACTTGTGCGCTGCCTTCAGAGGCGCCAAAAAAAGTTCCTCCACTGCTGACATGATTCCGGCCGATTGAGTAGCTGAAACCGAAAAAGTAAAAAGTGTCCTTAAACTGGAAAGCATTTTCTGTACAATGACGTAGGATTTTCGAAAAATATCAAAATCTAACAAAATGGCGTAGTTATGAAAAAAAAGTCTGTTTTCTTGCCTATAAAATGGTCGTTTTTTTCGATGCCAAATCGTCAATTTTCATCGAATCAAAAATATCCTACGTCATTGTAGAGTAAATATATTCAAGAGTACTCGGTTCAAATTTCAAGTCAATCGGATAATTACTCTTTGAGTTAAAATGTCACCAAATTTGAAAAATCTCATTTCGAGAAAAACGCGTTTAAAGATTCAACTATCGAATTTTGCAAGATTGATATAAATGATATAAATGATAATGATATTCTTGAATTATTTTTCGAAAATGTCACACTGGTATAGCGCCTTAAGTGTTTTCATTACTTTGTATAATTATTTCCTATAACTTTTTCTCGCTCAATTAACGCGAAACGAATTGGCAACGTCGTAAATCGTGGTATATCATAATGACCAGGTTGGCAGAAGTGTCGCGAAGTTAGAGACATATGCGCCCCGTTCGATACCTCAATATCGGCCCAAGTAGCCGTCAAAAACGAATACCGGTCCGAGTAAAAAAAATTCCGCTGGAAAGAAAAAGTTTGTACTAAAGCTGTCTATAATCTCGAAGAAATCAAAAACTAATAATTTTCCCGTATAATAAACAAAAATGTACGTATGAAAAAAAAATCCGCGTTATTTCGTCTTTGCCTAGAAATATCTAGAAATGGATAATTTCTGAACATAGTTATCAATTTAATATTAAGGCATTATTGCTAATTAAGAGAATAAGTACCAATAATATTCGTTGTTAATTATCCTGACCGAGTAGTTTGAGGTTCCCGGGCATAATTACCGAATACGGATAAGATAGGTTGCATTTGTGCCGTCTACGACGTTGCCATGATTGCACAGTTTAATTTTTTGTGTGTTTGATTTTCGCACAAATTCGCTATAAAAAATGTGAATAATTTTAGAACGGTACTGTGAATCCTCATTTTCACGGTACCAAAGGTTAGCCCGATAATTAGTCGAACTGTACCTATTTTTTCAGCTCCGTGGTAACATTCACTTAGCAGATATTAATAATGAACTGAAAAATTATCGGGAGGTTTCCATAAGCGTAATATAATTAGCCCACGAAATACGTCGAGTGGCCGATTTTTTTCTAAAATGCGATACTGTGTCTCATATTCAAACTGCACAGGATGGTCAGCAAAGAGGTTATAAAGGTCCAGAAAAATGTCAGCTCTGTGGTAACATGTCGGCTAAACCCCATAACAACCTCAAGCCGCTCCTGCGGAAACTTCTGTTTCTGGTCGGACCCCAATTCATTTTTCCCAACCTTGTTCCGGCCCTAGTTTGAACGCCTCATGTGGAGCCTTAAAGAGAAGCCACACTTTTGGTGGAAGTTGTTGGTTTTTTTTCAATTAACAATTCAGTATAATTGTAACTCGAAATTAGTGTTTTATAAGTTGTCGAGCTTCAATTTTATATTTTATTTCGAAAATTCAACATGGAGGATTCAAATGCTGAATATTCTATGTTCTTTATTTCGATACGTTATTTTGAATTTGGGATACATGTCAAATTAGATCGAGCAATTATGAGAATCTCAAGATGTGTACCATTGCACTATACACTGCCCATTTTTCGAGTTGTAAAGCCCATGATGTCTGCCGGTTCTTTTGTAGCGTATTAGAGCTACGAAAATGATTATGTCGGCTTTTTAGACTCCTCATCTGGCATCTACAATGGAAATCTTTAAAACAATGTTGATTAATGACAAAGTTGAAGACAGAAAACAAATGGAAAAGAATTTTCGTTGGTCTACAGCGATGCAAACTCCAACCTTATTGACACTGTACTTCTTTGTGAAGTTACCCTAATGATGGCTAAGCCCTCAATCCAGGCACCTCAAGCCCTGGTTGCTTCTTCCAAACCTATCACCCTTGTATCAAGTCACTGGAAAGTATCCGGCAGTTTTGTGGATCTCCATTGGAACATCCACTTTTCCACCTTAAAGTCCCCCACATTCGCTGCAGCTGCCCGCACAATTTTCCCAGGAATTCTGCCCCGACTGCCCAGGAATTCTGATCTACAATGATCGCTCCTTGGCTATCACGGGCAGCATCGCTATTCAGAATTGCACTGGGAAAGGGCGCGTTTTCCCTTTTCGTCGACGGTTGAAATCGCATGGGTTTCGGAGCCTCCAGCACGTATGCGGGCATCCGCGTTCTTTCCGCGGGGCATGGCGATGGCACCTAAGTGTGTCCGTGGCGAGGCGCAATGTGGCCTTTCGCAAAAGGGATCCAACTAGCTCTTATCTGTGCTGTCTGGCGTGAGCGCACTAAATTTTCCGTTGCTGCTCGGTGCCTCATATAGGGCTTTTGCGGACGATAAAGTGCATATATATTCAGCTACAATTCTGCACGCACTCACGTGTGTGTGCCTATATCCAGGCATTGTGTGTACGAGCTACAGGGACTGGATGAGAGTGGGTTTTGTGAAAAGTTGCGAAGTGAACGAGATGGAAAAACGTCAGGAATAATGAGGGCCTTGACAAACTGGAAATTACGTGGGGCTGTAATGAGATATCGTCGAATCCATAAGATTTCTTAAAAATTTCCATTTTGTGAACCGCGATCATAATACTCTAATAGTACAGGCGAGTGGCCGAGGGAGTATTCGATATTTTATTAAATAAATGAGAAATTGCATTAAATAAATCCAATATTTTTAAAAGTCAGTTAAATATCATTTTATTGAATTAAATAAATATTTTATGAAGTTAATTAAACATTTTATTAAACTCATTTATTTAATATTTGATATTTGACTAACGAGGATTTGTGGAATTTCTATCAATTCAACTTATCGATAAGGGATCGTCCATTAAGGCGTTACCCCCACTTGTAGCACAAAAAAGGCCTTTTTCATGAATTTTTTTAAAGAAAACTACAAATCTTTTTTAATCGATCAATATACCATCTTAAAGAACACATCTTGAAGAACTTTCAGTAATTTTTGTATTGAAAAATATTACTTTGTTTAGTGGCAAATGGCCGTCAATGAAATAATGTTTTTATATACACGGTTTGCGGTGACCAACATTGTGGCGAAGTGGATGATCTGAAAAAAAAATGCAGATGGATTTAGTCAAATATAAGTATAAACTAGTCTTTAATCGAAGGATTTTAAAAAATATTCATTTTTCACAAAATGGCGGACAGTCAAAGTTAATGGTTCGATTTTAACGAAAAAAAAAACGGCCGTTTTTTGGCTATAAAGCGGCCATTTTTTTCGAACAAAAAATCGAACGATTAAAGACTACATTTTTATGTATTAAATAAGCCTGCAAAATTTCAAGAAGATCGGTTCATTAATGTTCGAGTAATCTTGGTCACCGACTTCAGAAATGCCATTTTGAGAAAAACGCGTTTAAAGTTTCAATTTCAGTTTACACGAAGAAAATATTTTTTTTGTAAACTTACATAGAGTCATCTGTTCCGGGCATCAAAAAAAACTGCACTTCAAATTGCACTTCAAAAAATGCAATAAAAAAAATCGATTTTTTCAAAATCGCAAGTGGGGGTAACCCCTTAAAGTCAATAGCGTTTTGTTTGGACTAATAAATTCGATTATTTACGCCAACAATTTTACAATTGAATTAGCGAAATTTAATTCAATAACACCAATGATATTGGATCAATAATTTTTTTCTCAGTGTACTCCCAATAGCACATAGAATTTTTTAGATTTTTCAAATCCACAGGTGAATGGAGGGACTTGGTCGTCACTTTGAAGTGTCATATTTCGCAAACGGGAATTGCAAACGAAAAATGTTCGAGCCATGGTGGATTTACGATGCACCGGGTATGTTCGCGAGCGCATCTATGCACGTGTATGGAGGACACAGGCTCCACATTGCTGCACTTCAAAAGAGGCGGTTCTCTTCCATACGACTATAAGGCTTTCGTGAGAGCGAACTCGCGGGCTCTCCTAACCCAGATGATATCGCGGCTAGATATACAACGCTGAATCTTATGGCGTATTACAGGACGTTATAAGATATATATAACGGCTTTATGCGTACCACAATCCCGAGGGGGAGAATACGACATGGATAAGTTACGAGCGTGCTCCACGAGCTTTACGAGCCACGGGCGAATATTATTTTTCATATTTTTCCTCGTGCTTGTGGCTCCGTTGAGACTCGAGGCATACGGTGAAAAAAAACGCAGGAAAATCCTAATCCTCCAGCGAACTTTCCACCTTTATTGTCAGAAATCTTGATAATGGAATATCGCACGTGAAATGGAATATGTCTCGTATGTACCCTGTACTAGAATGGCGAAACCGCGAAATCTTCTACTTGATGCTTGACACTTTCGAAAATCGAAAAATTTCCCCATGGGAACTGAAACAAGAGCTTGACAGCAGACCCGACAAACGCCGAATCGTGTAAAAAATGAGTCAGTATTATTTCCTGAAATGTTTAACAAATTAAATAATCAAATTAAATTCTGTTTTGAGTTCTTTCGATTTTTTTTTCTTAAATTTAACAAGCAACTAGTCCAAAGTTGTGACAAAAAGTAGAAGAAAATTAGGCTTTTCATTTTGATGATGATTACACGATATTTGGGAAAAATACACTTGTTCCTTTAATTGTTTTGTAAAACTTTGATCAATCGGTCCAGAAAAACGTTTCAATGGATCAATTTGAAAATTCACAGGACTATTCCAGGATCATTAAGGTTACAAAAATCTGGCAACATTAGTCTTTCCATCAATATTTGTAAAGTAGTGGTAGATTTACTGAAACACGATAAAACGACATTTTTTGTACCTTTTTAAAATGAATGTTAAGGGTGAAAAAATGTTTATCTCAAAAATCAACAATAGGCTCTTGTAGGAAACTCATTCAATTTTTCAAAGCTACCCTCTCATTTCCTGTACGATTATTAGATGCTGATATATCGATGATCAAAGACAGAAGGATCTTTTTTTCATTCAAAGTCGGATATCTCGGCAAAAAATTGACGGAGGGAGACCAAAAAAAAGCAATTTGAAGCTGAATAAACAAGCTAAGTGATCTCTACGTTGATGGTGCTGAAAAAAAAATTCCCGAGCCCGTAGGCCCTTAAAAAAAAACAAAAAAAATCCAATCTTTTTTTCTCCCACTATTTCTTATGATTGCACGATAACCGTAGCTGACGAAAGATGTTTGCCAAAAGATTTCAAAACTAGAAACTTAAAGCTTCGAAATTCTTTTTTTTCATCTCGATACGACCATTTTTTACATAGATACGGCGCTTCAAAAAACACTAAAAAATTGAAGAACTTCTCTGTTCCTTTAATTTTTGGAGTACTATGATTCAACTTTCGTATGTCCGGATACTTTTTTGAAATTTTGAATATTACGAAAATGGCAGGTGGTAGACAAAATATCCTACTTGAAACCAAAGAAATACAACTTCAATAATTTGTTATTAATAGATTGATGTAGAGGGGAGAGAGAGAGAGAGAGAGGGGGGGGGGCTTCCATACTCGATAGTCAAAAGCAAACTCGATTACAGCCATGATAAAAATGGAAAACAAAAGAATAGCGCGGATGAGAAAGGGCTTAGGCGAAGTACAAAGATACTAAAGGGAGAAGGCATGTGAACGCATGGATACGCAACGAACGCGCGAGAATAAGGAATTGGGTACTTCGACTGGTACATACTCTCTGTATTTGTGTGTACCCCCATACATAGGCACACACCCAATGTGACGTTGTCCTCGACTGTTGGACGTACATTTATACTCGTACGTAGTGTGGTGTGTCTGTACACTGGTGCGGTTATGTACCTACCGGTTGATCGATGAAAGCCTCGAGTTTTATGAATGAGCGGCAACGCACGGTGTCGGGTTGCCCCCACACGGTCGCACAGTCCGTCACACATTGCAATCTCTCTCTTCCTCTTTCTCGTTCTCTCTATCTCTCTGTCTCTCTCTCTCTCTCTCTCTCTCTCTCTCTCTCTCTCTCTCTCTCTCTCTCTCTCTCTCTCTCTCTCTTTCCATTTATTACGCATCTTTTTTCTTCCCAACAGCATTTAGTTTGCTCACGCACAGTTCGTGGTTATTTACAGCCACCCGGGTATACGTTTAATTACGAAATATTTCTTATCATCGCCAACTCCAATCGAGTCTTTCGGCCAAGATTCCCCTCATCTCATTTCAAGCCAACGAAATAATGTAATTTCTCGTACCCGTAATATCTATATTTTAGGCATAATAGACTAAAATGTAAATAAATAATTACTTTTGTCATTATGAACATTTCTAAGCCTATTTATTATAATTACCTGGTATTCTATAGGTATTTTCTATATTATAACAACATATCCACTACACTGAAAAAAAAACAATTGAATCAACAAAATACATTGGTTGATCCAAATAAATGTGCTGCTGCGGAGTGCCACCGATATATGAGATTGTTTCAATACTATAAAATATTGGAAAATGTGATTGATTCAAATAACATATTATTTTATTTGAAAAAGCTCTTCTGTTCTCTGAAGATCTACATTATCCTTCAAATAAAATTATATTCTATTGAAATCATTCTATATACCATCCGTAGATTATTGGATGAAATAATTAAGCGGTTGCTACAAACATTTTTTATTTCGTACAAAAATATAATCAATAGTATTAATTATTTCTTTACTACATCGAAACGAATATGCCATGGGGCGTAAGTTTTTCAATTTGTTTTAAATCTTTTTAAATCTTAAAGACAATTGCTTAAGGGATTACCCCCACTTGCGATTTTGAAAAAATCGATTTTTTTTTATTGCATTTTTTTGAAGTATAAGTATCCGGGCCCATACAGAAGTAGATGACTCTATGTAAGTTTACAAAAAAAAATATTTTCTTCGTGTAAACTGAAATTGAAACTTTAAACGCGTTTTTTCTCAAAATGGCATTTCTGAAGTCGGTGACCAAGATTGCTCGAACACTAATAAACCGATCTTCTTGAAATTTTGCAGGCTTATTTAATACATAAAAATGTAGTCTTTAATCGTTCGATTTTTTTTCGAAAAGAAATGGCCGTTTTATATAAAATCGTTTTATATAAACCGTTTTATATAAAATCGAACCATTAACTTTGACTGTCCGCCATTTTGTGAAAAATGAATATTTTTTAAAATCCTTCGATTAAAGACTAGTTTATACTTATATTTGACTAAATCCATCCGCATTTTTTTTTCAGATGATCCACTTCGCCGCAATGTTGGTCACCGCAAACCGTGTATATAAAAACATTATTTCATTGATGGCCATGTGCCACTAAACAATGTAATATTTTTCAATAAAAAAATTACTTAAAGTTCTTCAAGATGTGTTCTTTAAGATGGTATATTGATCGATTAAAAAAGTTGTGTAGTTTTCTTTAAAAAAATTCATGAAAAAGGCCTTTTTTGCGCTACAAGTGGGGGTAACGCCTTAATATTTTTCAATCAAAATAAAATATTAATATTTTAACGAATAATGTACCTGAAATCAATATCGGATATGGTGAAAACAATAAAATAACATATTTACTCAATACAAATTTTATTTGAATCAAACGAGCGAAATTCAATTTTTCTTGTGTATGCGAATCAACAATAAGCATGTTATGAATTGAAACGCTTTTTTCGTTCGTTGCTAAAAATGCATTCAAAACTATATAATTTGTTCGCGATAATTTTTTAGATAGTTTAAATAATATATTGTTCTCGGCTAACAAAATGTCTTTGAATGAAAAAGAACTTTCAATTTTATCATGTTATTGAAGTCAATAGCGTTTTGTTTGGACTAACAAATCCGATTATTTCCACCATCAATTTTACAATTGAATCAACGAAATTTCATTCAATAACACCAATGATATTGGATCAATGATTTTTTTTCTCAGTGTACAACGTAACGTTGAAGTTTACATCGATTTTAGGGTCCCGTACCCAAACGGCAAAACGGAACCCTATTGCTGTCACTCTGCTGTCTGTCCGTCCGTATGTCACGGGTCTCTAGTAAACGGAATGAGTTACAGACCTGAAATGTGTAGAATTTTTTGTAAAATGTTGACCCAAAACCGAATATTGAATTATAAATTCAATTAAATTATTTTCCATGAGGATCCCATACATGAGGAAGGAGCAGAAAAAAATGCCTAACCTGACATGTATGGTATCATTGTATACAGGTCATGAAGTAGAGTATAAATATAGTTTTTTTATCTTAAAAAATAAAGGGGAGGGTGGCGCCAGAGTTGTCAGTTTTAGACCACTTTTGTTACGGGGTCTTTCTCAAAAACAAAAACTAGTTAGGAATTTGGAATTTCTGTATATTATGTACCATATGCTGTATTTAAACAACAAATACTGAAAACGCCGATTCATAATGTATCATACATAATAATTTATTGTATATATAATACGTTACATTTATAATGAAAATATATAAAATTATTGTTATTTAAATATTTACAATACCAAATGACTTATCTTTGGAGGGGGTGCCAGCCAAGAACGAAAGATTGACGTTCATGAAGAAACGAGATTGTAAATAAAAAACAGTCTGTAGATCGTATATTTAATTTATTTTTATTCGCCTCCTCTTCTTCTGCGAAAAATGTGACAATATTGGAAATTGGCTGGTAACGACGCCAAAAATAAGTCAGTTGGTATTGTAAGTATTTAAATAACAATAATTGTATATATTTTCATTATTAGCTTACAGCAGGAGTATACAAAGCTTTCTTTAGCTATCATCACCCCATATGGTTTCAGTTTAGTACTACCAAAGAACTAAAAGAGAAAAATAAGCATTATCTAATTAAATATCTAGTTAAAAAAAATTAATTTGTCATTTGTACAGAACCCTAATTTTGTTCTAAAACAATTTTTTTAAATATTTGACGGCAGGTCCATCACGATGAAAAACTCGATTTCTTGAAACGTAATTTGTATCCTTCAAGTGTTTAGATCACGTGGGTTTGCTTATTCGAATTGTCGAAAACGAACTTTAAATACGATTATTTTGTAACGTCAAACTTCAAATGCATTTCTCTGGAAACCGGATTTTTCAGCGCGCGGGGCGCTCTGCAGCTTCAACGGCTGAACCGATTCACATAAATCTCTGCGCAATTCGAAGAAAATTCAATTTACGGGGCCATCAGAAAGCGATTTTGTCAGAAATTGATTCAGAAATATTTTTTTCGTCTGTTGAAACAAACGAAGCCGGACAAAAAAAGTTGGGTTTGTTTTTCAAACGGCTGCCATTTTGTTAGCCAGAAGTTTTTCCGAAAACAAAAAACGACAAGGCGCCCCAAATTTAGTCTAGTTTAATAATTTTGAAACCCATTCTCAAAAATGTTTATTTTATATAAAAAGAAATTCCCGAAGTTCATGCATTTTTCATGCCTCTCGACAGTAATCTTCTCTCAAGTTATTTTTCGTCGTTGATAATATTTTTTAATTTTTATCACCGTTATTCCAAATATCATCCGAAACTATTATTTTTATCATCATCCAAAACCTTTCTTTTGCAAATGTATTTTAATATCCTGAATTAGTGAAAAATAAATGTCATCAATTAAAAATAATTAATTTCTGTTACGCTAGAACGATTCAAACTTCAACATCATGAATACACGCAGGCGTACGCACATACATATTTAAGGGGCTATACCAGTGTGAACGCTGAAAATTTGGGCGATTTTCGGGAATTTTTTGGAAAAAAAGTACTCAATTAAATGTTTCGGAAAATTAAGAATATATTTGTCTATATTTGACCTATATTACATAATTTTTTCGTAGAAAAATATTGAGATCCAAGCGACTTAAGCGCTGCCTTCGTAGGCGCCATAAAAAAAAGTTCCTCCACTGCTGACATGGTACCGGCCGATTGAGTAGCTGAAACCGAAAAAGGAAAAAATTTCGTTAAACTGGAAGGTATTTCCTGTACAATGACGTAGGATTTTCTAAAAATATCAAAATCTAACAAAATGGCGTAGTTGTGAAAAAAAGTCTGTTTTTCGCCTATAAAATGGTCGTTTTTTTCAATGCCAAATCGTCAATTTTCATCCAATCAAAAATATCCTACGTCATTGTAGAGTAAATATATTCAAGAGTACTCAGTTCGAATTTCAAGCCAATCGGATATTTGCTCTTTCAGCTACAATGTCAGCGAATTTGAAAAATCTCATTTCGAGAAAAACGCGTTTAAAGATTTGACTATCGATTTTTGCAAGATAAAATGATAATGATATTTTTGAAAGTATAAACTGTCGAAAAAGGCAAAAAAAATCGATTTTTTGAAAGTGTCTTTTTTTTAAGTGTCACACTGGTAAACTGCCCCTTAAAACAAGAATTTTCGTATTTAGAAAAAACTACAATGCCCACTATTATACCTGTAATTGATATACATATATTTCCGAGTCCAGTGGGTGTGAGCCACAGTTCTTCGTCGCCGTATGATAAATCGACGAAGCCCCCGTTGCCTTTATCGATAAAGTATAGCGTGGGTATTGAGGATTGATTTTCGTCTCTGTACGTATTTAGCCACTGTACTATGAATATTTTATCGTACGCGCAGACACGAGGAGCACCGTGGCGTTTTGCAATTCGTCACTGTCCGTTAATGACTCTCCAGGACGGCCAGCGCGTTGATGCATCTCGCGAGAAAAAGCGAAGATATTGACCGGGGCCTGCTTTAGGACGGGAGAAGCGAGTACGGAGGAACTGGTCGTGAATGGAACTCTCGATCAATAGTTCGTTATCGAGAAACAACAAAAAAAGAACATCGCGAGCTGTACAATGACCTGCAAAATCTCGAGGAAGAGCGAACAATCGTGCCTAGTGGTATAAACGTCTGAAAGATTTTTCGCGATGACGATGAACTTCTAGCGAATTTGGAACGCGCGAAGTGACGAGCTGATAAAATTTCTCTTCCATTTTATTTTCAATCGAAACGAGAATGGAAACGAAAATATTAAGGCCTTAGGCCATTCTAGAATTTTCCAAAAATCGATTTTTGTTGTTTGTGAAAAAAGTATCTTCGTACCTATAAAATTATATTCCAAAAGATTATGGGTGGGAAAAATTTCTAAGAAATCGATTTTCGAAGATTGTTGAAGATTAAAGGTATTGAAACATTATTCATGTCGTGACTTTCTACTAACTTTAAACGCGTTTATCACAAAACTACATTTTTCAAGTCGACCCGACTCATGACTCAAACAAATTTCAACCGATTCACTTGAAATTTTAACTGTATATTTAGAATTACATTTTCTAAGGCACCACGTACGATTTTTTATCATATTTCATAGTTCCTTTTTTATAAACAATTTTCTGATAATTTTTTTCATGGCGTTTTATACTTTTTGTTTCAGCAATACGCCATTTTGACACAAAACATTATATCAAAAAAGCCTACGTACTTCTATGGCTATTCTTATTTATAATTGAAAAAACTTTAGTGTCTCATAATAATTCAAA
>OX101793.1:17041538-17054038 GCA_944452715.1 Ophion slaviceki | reverse complement strand
GAACGTACCTTTTTTTAAATTCTCTCTTTCTTTATAATTTCTTGAATTCTGTCGCACAAATTTCGATGTCCGCGTCCTATCAACCACGCACTACTAACTGGCAATCCTTTGTGTCCTGGCCTCGTGCCTCATGTGCGTACAGCATAAAAAACAGTGATCGCATTTAAATTTTACAGTTGAATATTTTTACTGAAATCACTGATGTATTCACAATATCAAACTGTAAATAAACCAGTCTAACTGTAGAAATCTCAGAGTGCACAGATAACGTCATGAACTGTCGAAAGAAGAGTAAAACTACCGTGCCACACTGTGAAATTTAATGAATCACTCTGTACTCAATACAGTGTACACTGCAACCCTTGCACTTTACGTACAGTATAAAAAGCAGTGATCTCATGTAAATTTTGCAGTTCAATATTTTTACTGAAATCACTGATTTATTCACAATACCAAACTGTAAATAAATCTGTGTAACTGTAAAAATCTCAGAGTGCACAGATTACGTGACGAACTGTCGAAAGAAGAGTAAAACTACCGTGCCACACTGTACAATTTAATGAATCACTCTGTACTCAATACAGTGTACACTGTAACCCTTGCAGTTTGCGTACAGTATAAAAATCAGTGATCTCATGTAAATTTTACAGTTGAATATTTTTACTGAAGACACTGATGTATTCACAATACCGAACTGTAAATAATCCAGTGTAACTGTAAAAATCTCAGTGTGTACAGGAAAATTCGTCATTTTTGTAGGACAGGATTTACATTACTTTGTTTTACTGTAAAATGAAATATGGCACCCTGTTTTTCATGCGGTTTATACTGTGATTTTCGCTGTTTCTTTTTTTCCGTGTATGATATGCGCTATAGCCATTAACATACTGAATCTAAAACCGTTTGATTTTTTTGTTACGGATTATTCATCTCCGAGTTTTCATCACCAGCGCAGACCTACAATTTTTTAGGACATTTTTGTAACTACCATTTCCGTCTATAAACAGTGACTTGAATAAATCATTTTTTTAAATGCATTTCGAAAGTGTATTTATTGAGTGTAACAACTTTTATATCAATATCTACGATATAAACCTATAAAAAAAAATAGCCTTTTTATAACGTCTAAAGTCAGAAGACCCTTTAAGATCCAATTCCAGAGAAATTTAAAGGATTGACATTCGTGTCAAACACGTCTTTTCCACTCGAATCCGAGCTGCTTTGTGGGGTGGCGGTCAAAATGTCGAATGACCAAATATAGAACGACAAAGATTTCGAAACAACAGAATTATGAACTCTCAAAATAACGAAAGTTAATTACTCGAAATTTTATCCTTTGACCGATGACGAAATCGAATAACTATTACACCAAAGAATTATATTTATTCAAGAGCTCATTTATTCGAGAACATATATTCAGATTGTCTGCAGTTTGAATCATAAAAATACAGATTCGAACAATCTACAACATTCATATCTCCGAAATAGAAAAAAGTGTGTGTCTAAAATTCGTAATACCGTCTATTGCAAAAAGCCATATATTGAGACTACAAACTTCGAATGTGTAGATCTTAGAACCGCAAATGATCGATGGTCCGAAATGGCGAATACCTAAATGGCGAACATGGCATAGCTGCCTGACTCGACTGACACCACTAACGCCAGCTGCAATCTTCATTCTGAAGCGCAAGTAGTATTGCTCGATCCCAAATTTCGCTATCCGGACCGTTCGCCATTTTGGCCCATCGCTATTTTAGCTGATCGACTTTTTGGTCCTTCGCTTTAATGAATTCGAAATTGTGAAGTGTCGTAATATTTACAATTCGACGATTTGACGTCTCGAATTGTTTGGTGTAAGTATATACACAGGCGAATCGATATAATATCTCTCGTTATTTTGTTAAGGGGCTATACCAGTGTGACACTTTCAAAAAATCGATTTTTTTTGTTGCAAAATTTTGTTTATCTTGCAAAAATCGATAGTTAAATCTTCAAACGCGTTTTTCTCGAAATGAGATTTGTCAAATTTGCTGACATTGTAACTCAAACAGCAATTATCCGATTGACTTGAAATTTGAACTGAGTACTCTTGAATATATTTACTCTACAATGACGTAGGATATTTTTGATTGGATGAAAATTGACGATTTGGCATTGAAAAAAACGACCATTTTATAGGCAAGAAAACAGACTTTTTTTCATAACTACGCCATTTTGTTAGATTTTGATATTTTTCAAAAATCCTACGTCATTGTACAGGAAATACCTTCCAGTTTAACGACATTTTTTCCTTTTTCGGTTTCAGCTACTCAATCGGCCGGAATCATGTCAGCAGTGGAGGAACTTTTTTTTGGCGCTTCCGAAACCCGCGCATAAGTCGCTTGGATCTCAATATTTTTCTATGAAAAAATTATGCAATATAGGTCAAATATAGCCAAATATATTCTTAATTTTCCGAAACATTTAATTGAGTACTTTTCTTCAAAAAAATTCCCGAAAATCACCCAAATTTTCAGCGTTCACACTGGTACAGCCCCTTAAAACTGATATTTGTTTTCGCTATAAATTAACTTCGAGTTTTTTGTATTCACAATTTCGATTAACTATTTTACAAACCATCATAAGATTGATCTACCCATATTGGAACGTTCGTCACTACGCTGCAAAGACAAGTGTGTTGTTTTTACACATTTTAGGTGTGTAATGGCTCTAGACATTTGTTACACGTTTTAACGTGTGTAAAAAATAACCGTGTTAAAATAACACGGATAGATGTATTCAAACAACACATTGACGTGTGTTATTTTCTTACGCACGTTAAAACGTGTAAAAAGGGTCTACAGCTATTTGATTTTTCCTCACCCTGTTTTTTGTTTCAAGCTGAAAGACGCAACGTACGTGAGTTTAGTTAACCACGGACGAGATGAATTTTCCGGATAAAATAAAAGTTGTCAATCGCATTTTTACAATACTATTTACATATATGTATCCTCCATGTAAATAAAATGTATATCCTCTATACAAGTAAGTAAATAAATTCATAATCAACAGTCAGAAATATATATTGAGTATATTTATTATAGAGGGTGTGTGTGTATACTAAGATCTTAACCCGATTCGGTTATCGTGAGTCGCTGGAGACCCGAGCCATTTTTAGTTAATGTCTGCATTTTTGGGAGGTGGGTGTGTTTATGATGAAAAATAAAATATTTGTTTAAATTGTTTTGCTATATTCATGGTGTACCCCTTGAAGTAGAAGTATTCAAGAGTGTTCAGGAATTTTATCAGAATTTTTCATTGCAAATTATGTGTTCTAACATGTCTCGGTCCTTCAGTGACCCACGATAACCTGACAAGGGGCCGAAAAAAGCGATAACCTGATCGGGTTTATTGAACGGGTTAATCGGTTAATTGAAGACCAAATGTAGTTTTGTTAACCTGTCAAGCAATGAACGTCAAACCAACTAATGAGTTTGCCGTGATGCCGTAACCATAGTGATTTTTAAAATAGGATCCATAACTCGGAATTAACACACGTAAGCTGTATTGTTTTTTCCCGTGTTATTTTTGCTCGTGTGTTGCTATCAACGCGTGCTGTTTAGTCCGATGTGTGTAAATATGCGTCTTGTATGTTGTTTTTACACGCTTTATGTGTGTTCGCATAAGCGTGTTATTGATGGGGACGCTACGAAGGTGTGTAATAATTTAATGCGTAAAAATTACACACTCACGTGTGTAATTTTAACGCATTACGTGTGTAATTATAACGCATTACGTGATACCGAATGCGTAAGTGTGTAGAATCAACATGGCAACGCGTGGCAAGCTTTAGGAGACAATGGCTACAAGCCAGGCAACATCGAA
Source organism: Ophion slaviceki (assembly GCA_944452715.1). Taxonomy (NCBI): domain Eukaryota; kingdom Metazoa; phylum Arthropoda; class Insecta; order Hymenoptera; family Ichneumonidae; genus Ophion; species Ophion slaviceki. The sequence continues at coordinate 17,050,174 of OX101793.1, read as the reverse complement.
AGAACGATCAAAAATCTAAAAAGAAAAATAGCTGATCCGAAAACGGTTACAGCACCTGATGGAGAGAATGAAGGACAAATAACTGCAACAACTTCCCTTCCATACCTTCAGGGCATAACCGATCGCATAGGCAGGGTCCTTGGAAAACATAACGTGCGAGTCATCTTCAAACCTCAGAAGAAACTAGCACAAGTGATTCCGAGTGCAAAAGACCAAAGACCACCATTAAGTGCACCAGGAGTATACAAAATACCCTGCTCATGCGGTAAAGTGTACATAGGGGAAACCGGGAGGAAGATCAGTACACGGATCAAAGAACATCAACGGTGTATCAAATATGGCCATATTACACAATCGGCGCTGGCCGAACATTGGATGGAGACTGGTCATGCCATCCAGTTCGACAAAGTCCAAAGTCTGGCTCCATCAAATAGCTATTTTTCCAGGAAACACCGAGAAGGCTTAGAAATCCGAAAACATCCGGACAACCTAAACAGAGATGGAGGATATCACGTCAATCCTATTTGGCACACCATCCTCCCGGTTTTTTAATTGACCAGCTGATCAATTAAAACATCTGATTGGCTGGTGCAGCGATCTGGAACGATGACTGCAACTATATAAGGAATACCTGAGACACGAGAGCTTCAGTATCGGAGCTCTCAGCCCTGATGATGCAGACTGTAACGTTTGCGAAACGTCGGCACAACGCTGATCCTCAACACGGCCTCCATCCGGAAGCCACAAACTCTTCTCATTACATAAAGAGCCGTGAAAGCCTTAAAACTAAAATGGCAACGCGTGTTTAGACTTTATGTTGTGTTATTTCTACACACCTTGAACACACATCAAACACGCCTTGTTTTTGCAGTGTACTGAATTCAAAATTTCGGTTCTTCTGAACATCGATCGTTCGAACTTCCGATCCCCGCTTTGTGGTAGCTATGCATACGCGCATTGTGGCGACTCATCATGAGCAAGGATCGGTACCTCTCGACGTACTCGCTGGAATATCTCACGTTGAGTTGGCGGTCGTGCGGCCTCGAAATCGTTCGTCCCAGATCGAGGCCTCGTCCAGCGGATCGATTTGCTCTCGTTGATCTCCCGAGTCGCGCGTTTCTCCACGAGGTCACGGAAATCTCACGAAGAGATTGCGATGTCAGTGGGTTATCGACTCGCCGGAGCATCTTTATTTCCCAGCCTCTGCGTATTGGCCTCCTGTCAAAAAGTCCACCGCTAACGTTGACGGAGCTTGTTCCCTCTTAGCTTCATCCCGCCGGATCTTGTCGAGCTTGCCAAGCTCGTCATTCGTTGAAGGATTGGTTGCAACCTGCTTGATGTTCCAGCTTGACCATACTGGTGCAACAGCCCGTTGACTCCATCAGTCTCCGCCGATGCCTTTTTTGCCTCGGTGGTCAATCCACGCGAACCCCTTGGTCGTTCCGTAAATCAATGCCGTCGCGTTACGCGGCTTCCAAAACAACCATAATCTCCCGGCCGAGCGTCATTACGCGCGGCAAGTGCACTAAATGCGTGTTCGCGAGAGGATCTCCAGAGGAGCTTCGTACTCGTATCGCACTGAGGAGCTTGGCCGGGCGTGTGCGGCACCATAAAAGAAACTACTAGCGCGCCACCAGCGCGCTATTGCCAATAAAATAAACAAGCCAACTTTATGAGTTATCCCAGCGTTACTCGCAACCAGTATTCCTACGGCACTGGGCGGCGTCCGAAGTATTGCGGAAAATAAGCAGCGCGGAGGTAGAGATGCACACGCGTTGGAGAATAAGCGAGGAAGATCTTAGCCGCAGGTTCACCCGAGGCTCCATCTCCACCGAGCAGAAGTCCAGCGGAGTTTGCGGCTCTGGGGATATCGAGGAGGAAGAGTCGGAGGGACGCGTATGAGGATATAGATATACGACATTGAGATGAGGGCTTAGATTGGCTGGTGGTATGGGGCAAGAGAGAAGGGACCGTGAACCCCGGTGTGTGGAGTGCCGGCGGGTCATTCCCGGCCACTATATGCGCATCTCCGAGATACGAGCGTACAGATAGAGCGGTGTATTTAGGTACAAGATAGATAACACTTGTGCAAAGCTTCGCTATAGGCTACTGCCTAGGTGTGTGTTCAGGCCTTGGTGTTTGCGCGCCACCTTGAGGGCTGCTAGGACTCTTCCACTCGCAGCCACTTGGACATTGGCTTTTACGATCATTGGGCCTTGCTCGTTTACTTGATCCCCGACGATCAAGCCAATTGGGCCGGTTGATCGCACGAAAAGGAATGCTCAACGGAAAGGAATTATCTTCGTCCAGTTGGTGCATGTATCAGGTCTTGTCTGGGCTTGGAGTACAGTCGGTGGCTCTCGCGTAGACGTTACATTTCGTTACTGGGAGAAAGAAACATCGCTATGGGTTTTCCCATTACGGAATCATTTCTTTTCTACACCTGTAGGTGGGTTTGATTGTCGGGACCAGGTCGTAATCCTCCGCTCCTTGGACATCCATCGAAATGGGGCTGAGTGTCTCGGAGGATCTATCTGACAGTAAGAGCAAAGATTATCCCCTGAACACCTGCTTCGAGAAAAATAACTGGATTCTCCAGGAATACTGTAGGATCAACCAGTCAGGCACATTGTGTGAAAACTTGTTCAAAAGTGAACAATTATCCCCCGATACACTTCACTCCCGTGCAAGTAGGGATTCATGGGAGCTGGTCTTTGACCTCGCGACTGCAGGTGCTTCGTATTCTCGCCGGCAAGACGCATGACAGACAGCAATAGGAACGAGACGGAAAGGAATCGAAATGCCAGTGAAGAGTGGATAAATGACCTGTCTTAGATTTCTCACGCCTGGCTGTATTCGTCACTTCCGGCAAGTCAAATTCAAGGTGCGTTCTTTTTATCACCTCAATCCCATCGATATCGGGGAAGAAAGGAAGAAATAACTCGCAGGTAAGTCTTGTGGTTCCTCAACACCGATGCTGCAAGTGACATTTGGAATGCAAAAAATGCTCTTGTAGAAATGCAGATGATCTATGCGTTATGAATGACGTTACGAAGTGCTCCTTGGCTGCCGCGAGACCGTGGGCACCCGGGTCAATGTATTCATTGGCCAAAGCGACCCTGTGACGCGTATGGCGTTCGCTATGCGATGTTTTCTTCATCATTCACCGTACGCTCGTTGTCTTATTCTTCTCTCATGGCTGTCGGTGCACGAGAATTATACCTGCTTCGGAGCTCACGGTGTGTCTCTTGTCCTCTGAGAAAAATGTCTACTACCGGCGCGACCACATTGTACTTCAAGTGGTTAAGGGCCTATACCAGTGTAAACGCTTCAAATTTGGATGATTTTCGGGAATTATTTGGAAGAAAAGTACTCAATTAAGGCGTTACCCCCACTTGTAGCGCAAAAAAATGGCCTTTTTCATGAATTTTTTTAAAGAAAACTACAAAACCTTTTTAATCGATCAATATACCATCTTAAAGAACACATCTTGAAGAACTTTCAGTAATTTTTTTATTGAAAAATATTACATTGTTTAGTGGCAAATGGCCGTCAATGAAATAATGTTTTTATATACACGGTTTGCGGTGACCAACATTGCGGCGAAGTGGATCATCTGAAAAAAAAATGCGGATGGATTTAGTCAAATATAAGTATAAACTAGTCTTTAATCGAAGGATTTTAAAAAATATTCATTTTTCACAAAATGGCGGACAGTCAAAGTTAATGGTTCGATTTTAACGAAAAAAACGGCCGTTTTTTGGCTATAAAACGGCCATTTTTTTAGAAAAAAAAAATCGAACGATTAAAGACTACATTTTTATGTATTAAATAAGCCTGCAAAATTTCAAGAAGATCGGTTCATTAGTGTTCGAGTAATCTTGGTCACCGACTTCAGAAATGCCATTTTGAGAAAAACGCGTTTAAAGTTTCAATTTCAGTTTACACGAAGAAAATATTTTTTTTTGTAAACTTACATAGAGTCATCTATTCCGGGCATCAAAAAAAACTGCACTTCAAATTGCACTTCAAAAAAATGCAATAAAAAAAATCGATTTTTTCAAAATCGCAAGTGGGGGTAACCCCTTAAGGAGAGATATACACCTAGATGGTCGAGATCGAGGATTTAGAAGCAATGAACATTCCGTCGACCATAGAAGACCTACACTATGGGCCTGGTATCGATGATTCCATGTAAGTTGACAAATTTCATGATTTATTCATTCCCAAATTTTCAAACGCGTTTTTCTCAAAATCACGTTTTTCAAATCGGTACCCAAAATTTCTCGAAACCCAATGAACCGATTGCCTTGAGGTTTTTTGTCGTTATTCTATACACCATTATCTAGTACTTGTCATAGGATTTTTTTTCCGTTACTTAGTTTTTGTTTTATAGACAAAATAATAACTAATTTTTGGCCAAAAAATCACTATTTATGTTCAAACGTCCGCCATTTTGGCATAAATCGATATTTTCAAAATCGGCTATGACAAGTACTAGATTATAGTATCTAATTTAATAATCTTTTTGGTTTTCTTTTTTCAGATGATTTTTGAAGAAACGCCAGTGGGTACCGTATACACAGATTTTTTACGACGCTCCAAGAATCATACAATATCCTTGCATATTTTTGACATTTTTAAATAAAGAAAATTAAACATATTTATGAATATATATACTTTTATATAATTAAAACCCCAATCCGAAATTTCAAATAGTTTTCCTTGAAAAAATTCACAAAATTGACCTTTTTCCGGCTCCTAGGTGTATATCTCCCCTTAAATGTTTCGGAAAATTAAGAATATATTTGGCTATATTTGACCTATATTACATAATTTTTTCATAGAAATATATTGAGATCGAAGCGACTTATGCGCTGCCTTCGAAGGCGCCAAAAAAAACGTTCCTCCACTGCTGACATGATTCCGGCCGATTGAGTAGCTAAAACCGAAAAAGCACAAAATGTCGTTGAACTGGAAGGTATTACCAGTACAATGACGTAGGATTTTCGAAAAAATATCAAAATCCAACAAAATACCGTAGTTATGAAAAAAGTATGTTGTCTTGCCTATAAAATGATCGTTTTTTACAATGCCAAATCGTCAATTTTCATCCAATCAAAAATATCCTACGTCATTGTAGAGTAAATATATTCAAGCGTACTCAGTTCAAATTTCACGTCAATCGAATGATTGCTCTTTGAGTTACAATGTCAGCAAATTTGAAAAATCCCATTTCGAGAAAAACGCGTTTAAAGATTTAACTATCGATTTTTGCAAGATAAAATGATTAAAGATACGGCCTTGAAATGTTTACAGGATATTCTTGAAAGTATAAACTGTCGAAAAAGGCAAAGAATCGATTTCGTTGAAAGTGTCACACTGGTATAGCCCCTTAATCGTGAGTAAAAAAATCCAACGAACCATCATCATTACTGTAACAATTCGCTGAGGTGTCTAGTGGATTTCGTTGGATAGGACCGAGGCGTCGATCAATGTACCATGAATTTGAAATTCGATGAGTGGCTCGAGCAAACGACAAACAAAAGTTGCGTCTTCTTCGACCTTCTCCTTCCTTCTCGTATCATCGATGGTAAGGTATCTTTCGAGTTGTCGGATCGTAACGAAAGAGTCTCCAGGATAAAAAGCAACTTTCAACGAGTAACGATACTGGAGTTTCGAATGTGAAGAGGGGAAACTTCCAGTCGATTGGCGCGTCAATTATCGTACAATTTACTACCGATTGCGGCGATAATTAGGCGTATCGGTGTATTAATGACTCGAAGAGCCGCTGTCGTTAAAGTCGAGTCGTAAGTCACAAGTGATCACGTCCGTACACTTATGGTGATGGGTGGGATGACCCGACATTGTCCGAATGACGACCCAGATAAGTCGCCTAGAAGGACGAATCAAAACACTTTTTCCGAGGGACCAAAAGGAGAACACGCGCAGGAATGTTGGTTCTTTGAACTATTTTGTGTTGTCCAATCATGATCTCCGATGGTTGCCAACTATTCAGGATGGTAGCTTCTTGCTCGCAAATATCTCGGTGTCCGTGACTATGCCAGGCCCTCCAACGGTTAGCAAATAACCCGTGGAATGTTCATAGCATCTCGGTTATGAAGTTTAGGCATGAACGAAGTGATCATTGATAGTTTTCAAGTACACCTGATGATCCTTGCGAACCTAGATAAAAGTGTGTCCATAGTTTACCTTGATTCTTCGGCACACTTGGTAATTTTCGTCCTGTCTCTGCTTTGTGCAGACACTACGCACTTTAATGAGCCATGTGGATGTTTTTTTTCTCTCTCTCTCGTGTAGACCGATCAAGCGTACAACGTCGCCTTGTACGAGAAGCCTGGAGGTTGCCATGGGTGCTGCCATATTCCTTCACTCTTGCTCGTAAACATTTTTTTCTTACTACCGGACAGATAGAGGAGATAGAAGCGGCGGGACACGCGTTCGAATCTTCCACGTCTTCTAATTGCCAGATAAATATTCCCTTAATCGTTTCTTCACGCACGTATATAGCCACTCTTGTTTTCCTGCTCTCTGTCTCAGTCCCACCCGTTCCAGACTCAAGCTCTCCTCACCGTATGTTCGTCCTTACACGTTGACTCGCAGAGTCCGAGCCCGAAGGGTGTGTGCGTGTAGCCATCGGAAGAGACGACTGCCGACTGGATGAACAGTCATTTTTTCGTCCACCCACCGCACAGATTGTGGCATGAGGGTTCAACGCGGGCTGATCAGTGTTTCACGCCGTTGTCTCTGAGTATTCCTTGATTTCACGGGCACCCCGGAGATCACCCCATGTGCCACACTTGTCCTCTTCGTGCATAATTTCGTCGTCTTTTGGGACCATGGTCCGCGCCAGCATTCCTCCCAACATGTCCTGCCACCAGATTTGCTCTCCCGGATTGAAATCAAAGAACGGACCTCCTTCCATCAGCCAGCATTGGCAAATTGACTTCCGACCGTGTAGGCGTGCACGTCGCAATTTACGTGGCACTTGGACGATTTAACGACCGGGGTCCCGATAATCCAGCGATTCTTCAAACTCGTCTTACGCGCCAGCCTACTCGGATGCAAATGCAGGAAGATAGCGCGCGTAGAAAAGTTGATTGGTGTGTTTGCGAAGCTCGCGGATGCAGCGCGCGGCGTCAAAGGGCACCGTGCATCATAAACGTCACTCGGGCCCAGAGTCATAAACTAAAAATGCTTTGCTCCTTCAACCCGGGCTCGTACGCCCTATCGGTGGTCCTCGGAATTACGCGTATAAATCCCTGTGGCTTTGTTTTACCCGAAACACCCATAACTGCTATGCTGAGGCTGCCATTGGAATCCTCTGACAATTGGAATTTGGAGCATGCTGCTGTATACCTCAGTCTTTTGGATCTGGATGATCCGCTGGACTTGAATGGTGGCTGAATTGACGCGAGAGGCTGGATGGAAAAAAATCAAGGATTACAGGCGAGAATGTGTTAGGCATCTTGGTATTTTCAAACTGCCACGAAATCGTATCGAGCACGGCGTCAATGCAGAAGACCGGGAGTGCCTTCATCTCCTCCATGAATAATGGGAGCCTTGTGGACGTGTCAGTCAGAAGTCCCTTTGAGGAAGCCTCTCTCTGTCTGGACTCCGGTATAGTTGGGTTTCTGGTGTCGAGATACTATGCCGAGAGAGAGAGAGAGAGAGAGAGAGAGAGAGAGAGAGAGAGAGGCAAGAGGGCAGCACGAAGAAAGTAAAGGAATCGCCGGTCATCGTTGGAAAAAGAAGTCGTCACGGGTATAGGTACCTAACTCACGTAAGGCAACGGAGACTTACGCCCGAACTTCGTTACCGGTTCCCACTTCTGCTCCTGCTGCCGCGCTGACTTTGGTATCACTGCGGCCCCTGCTCTTTCCAAAACCCTTCAGACAGAGATAACAGAGGCTCGTCATGCATGAGCGATGAAGAAGGGCCCTTTATTCGTCACTTTTCCCTCTTCATATGGCGTCCCTGATTGTCCTCTTCAATCTTGCGCCCCCTCACAGATGAAGCTTTGTTTCCGTGAAGATTTTTTTCCACCGAACTCAAAGTGTTCATAAATATTACCAGAGCTGCAGCTCACCCCCCCCCCCCCCCCCGGTTAAATTCACGCAGGACCAACAGTCGGATAGGTGACCTTGCCGCGAAATGGCTTGCGCTATGACTATCTATCAGGCAGTTCGATTTCAATGGGGAACACCATCAACGGATACCTTCGCATACTCGGCGAATATTTATTTGAGTACACGAACGCCGATTTTTGGTTTCCTTTTGGTTTCGTCTTTAATTCCAGCCCGTCATAATGACGAAGATAATAATTACGGTGTAAGAATTCATCCTCCTGTACTTTATCCTTTCGTTTATGCCGGCACGGAGGTAAGCGTGGTTAATGGGAGAAAGAGGTTGAGAGACGAGAAGGGCGTGGGGACGAGCGTCATCGAGGCGGCAAATAAATTTGCGAGAGGGCCGAGAAACCGCAACGCGACGAATCTCCTTCAGAGGATGAACCGAAAAGAGAGAGAGAGGGAGAGAGTGAGAGAGTGAGAGGGAGAGAGAGAGAGAGAGAGAGAGAGAGAGAGAGAGAGAGAGAGAGAGAGAGAGAGAGAGAG
>OX101793.1:17010940-17041338 GCA_944452715.1 Ophion slaviceki | reverse complement strand
AGTTCAAACAGAACATTCCAAAATCCAAAGGCAACTCAAGTTACCTCGAATCCCAAATTTGACGGAGACGAATTAAAACTCGTTATTTGTGTTTCTCATTCGTAAGATCGAGGTTTGGGTTCATTTGGGTTTGTTTTGGCTCTCGGAATCTCTTGATTGAACCCAAATCTCCGAACAGTAATTACGAATTGACATTTTCAATTGATCTACAGCTCCATTCATAAATGTCTTCACTCTATGAACAAATATTTCAGTTTGGGTTTATCGATAAAATTAACATTCCTGGTTTGTACTCCGTGTTCGTAAAATAAGGGTCTGCGTTCGTTTGGATTTGTTTCGGCCTGTAATTGGTCTCCAGCTTCATCAATGAATATCTTCAGGCTATAAACATATACTGTAGTTTGAGTTTATCACTGAACATCTTCACCCAGCTTCCCATCTTGCGCCCCGCAAAACGTTCGCTTCTTCAATTGAATATGAAATTTGATTGTCACCAATCCAATTCTATTCGTATCGGTAAAATGCGTTATCCAGAATGCAGGAATATATCTGAGATAGCTTCGACTATTTTGCATTTGGGAAGAAAACCCGGGGAGGGGGGGGGTGTACAGGAAACGGACTGGCACTTTGTCCGTTTGTTATATACACGGTGAATGATCGCGGTATCCTTTTACGAATGAAACAAGAGGGATACGAGAACTCCGCAGAATCAGAAGAGGGAGAGAATGAGAGAGAGAGAGAGAGAGAGAGAGAGAGAGAGAGAGAGAGAGGATATTCGAACTGTTGGAGAGAGGCCCTCGTGTTCCGTTCTCTTGGTCCTCTCTCTCAAAGCTTTGTGAGTTCTCTCCTCGATCTTGGCGAAGGCACTCTGGAAGAGATCGCGCCCGTCCCGCGTGCACCCCGCATCGAGGCCTGTGGTCTCAGCCGAGCAAGCATAATGACTCAATCCGCGATCTACCTCTTCTCCCGCACCGGTTCGTTTCTATATCGACCGCGAGCCTCTTCTCTCTCTCTCTCTCTCTCTCGCTCTCTCGCACTTCAACCCTTACCCCCTTCTGCTCGGCAATGCCTCTGGATCACTCAGCCGGTGATCCAAAGAGGCTCGTCTCTCCCCCCAGAGATTACAAGCACCGGCGTGCACTCTCTCGAACTCTGAAATGACCCCCGCGAGAAAACGAGGTATACTCGAAAATGGTTCGGACTCTCGAGAATCGCCATCTTTCCCCTCGCTCTTTCGCGCTTGTGATAAAAACTTTGGTACTTTTCGTTGGATGTCGTCGTACTCCACTTTTCAATTATTCGGAGCTTGGAATATGACAATAATGGGATAGCGCAATATATTTAGTGTAAAAACTAATAAACTATAAACACTATGAACATCAATATTATGGGCTCGATATATCGTTCTTTATATACAGGGTGTCGTGTAATTAATGGATAATCCTGCTAAACTGTCGGTAGGTTAGATGTCCTTCTATATGCTGGAATAGTTTAATAAAAGTACCACGATTTCTGAGATTTTATCCATTAATCACGAGCGATTATCCACCAATTACGGGACACCCAGTATATAATATATATGTATTGTAGTCCCCGGAAAAAACTCCACGAGAAGTATCCGAGAAAAAATGCGGTGCGCTTCTGCATCGGGATTCGCACCCGGGACTTTTCGATTGCCGGGCGACTGCTCTGACCACTGAGCTACGCCAGCCCGCTTGCCTCACCTTTCTCGGATAGTCTCGATATTCGTAACGCAACGTTACAGTATAGTAATATTACAAGAATATGGTGCTAATAATAGTGATATGATTATAATATTAATATCAATATTATTACATAGCGGTTGTTTTTATTATATACACATAAATAAATAAATGTATGTGTGGGTTTAATAATCTGATGGCAATTTTTACGTTACTTCTACGTTAATATACTATGGGTTCAGTGATGCCAATTCCTACAGAATGTTCCCCCTAGGACCAACTCCAAATCCCCCTAGATTGCGATGAAAAACCCCTAAAGTTTTCATTGTACATCCGGTTTGAGTACTTGACTTACTTTGCAATCCAATAAACCTCGCGAGCAGACAACCAACTAACGGACACAACCTCAACGTTACAACTGACAACGTGAAAACGTTGAACCATAAAAGTAAAAACGGAATTCTCTTGATCAGCAAGTTGTTGGTCGTAATTCGAAATTCGAAGTAAAATTTGAAATAAAATACGCAATGAGACAATAAACTAACGGACACAACCTCAACGTGACAGCGTGAAAACGTCGAACAGTAAAAGTAGTAAAAGTGAAAACGGAATTCGTTGGTCTTGACCTGCAAGTTGTTGTTCGTCGTAGTGCGAAATTCAGCTATCAACGCCACTTGTGTTGCTAGTACAAGACATGAAGTATGGCATTGGTGTAAAACATTTTGAAAGGCAATCGATTATAATTGAGCCAAAAGAAAAGTGATCCTTAAATTTTACGTTTCGTTTATAAAAAATATTTATAGCGAATGGAAGATTCTTCGAATATGTATTTCGAATATATAAAATATATTATCGCGCACATAATTTCAACGATCGAACGAATTGACCTATTTCAATTTCCGATCGAATTAATTGAAGATACATTGTTTTTTTTTTCACTTTTTTTTTTCAAGATATACACTTTACTTTCACGCCCTCAAAAAAGATTCTTAAATAATATACCCGCTAAAAATCCCCTAAAGAATACCCCTAAATAAATTTGCCCCCTAAAAAAACCCCTTCACATTTTGTTTTCCCCTAAATTTGGGGGCAAAACCCCCAAGTTGGCATCGCTGTATGGGTTTAGTATATCCTTCTTTTTATACGTATATATATATATATATATATATATACGAGGGTGGGGTGAAAAGTTTCCGGCCTGACCAAGAGATGGTGCCACTAGGAGGTCTAGTTTTGGAGCGGCGTCCTACAGTACAGTACCATTTTGCACTTTGTTATTTTGCAATATTTTGCACAACCATTTGAACATGGAAAAGCTGTGTGCAAGGTGGGTGCCGCGTTTGCTAACGCTCTACCAATCGAGCGTTTGCTAACGCTCGACGCTACCGACAATTTGGGGCTGTATAGACGTAATTCAAACGAATTTTTGCGTCGATTCATAACTGTTGATGAGACATGAGTCCACCACTACACTCCTGAAAGTAAAGAACAGTCAAAACAGTGGGTTGGAAAAGGGGAACCAACCCCAAAGAAGGCAAAAACAATTTTATCGACAAACAAGGTTATGGCTACTGTTTTTTGGGATGCGAGAGTTATGAGAAATGTATGAGTGTTGATGGAGATTATGTTGAAAAATAAAGCAAAAAAAAATTTTTTAAATATCGTTTTTCTTGGTCAGGCGGGAAACTTTTCACCCCACCCTCGTATATATATATATATATATATATATATATATATATATATATATATATATATATATACACATATATACACACACACACGTATTACGACATTACATTGCGATAATATGGTGATAATAATAATTATATTATTATAACAATAATATTAATATTATTGTATAGCGGTTATTTTTATTATGTACGCTTAAGGGGCTATACCAGTGTGAACGCTGAAAATTTGGGTGATATTCGGGAATTTTTTGAAAGAAAAGTACTCAATTAAATGTTTCGGAAAATTAAGAATATGTTTGGCTATATTTGACCTATTTTACATAATTTTTTCATAGAAAAATATTGAGATCTAAACGACTTATGCGCTGCCTTCGGAGGCGCAAAAAAAAGTTCCTCCGAATCAAAAATATCCTACGTCATTGTCGAGTAAATATATTCAAGAGTACTCAGTTCAAATTTCAAGTCAATCGGATAATTGCTCTTTGAGTTACAATGTCAGCAAATTTGAAAAACCACATTTCGAGAAAAATGCGTTCAAAGATTTAACTATCGATTTTTGCAAGATAAAATGATAGAGATACGGCCTTGAAATTTTTACAGGATATTCTTGAAAGTATAAACTGTCGAAAAAGGCAAAAAAAATCGATTTTTTTAAAGTGTCGCACTGTTGCAGTCCCTTACATAAAGACATGTGTGTGTTTAATAATCTAATGGCAATTATTATGTTATTATTACTATTATTATGGTGACCCAAACAACCGCATACTCTTAATAACAATCATTGCTATTATTATATTTTTTTCAATTTGTGTCACGATGCCTGCAAAAATGTTTTTGCCCCTCCGTGCGATAGAGATAAAAAAACGCGCGTATGAAAAATGACGAATTCCAAGGAAGGATTAACATAACGAGCGAGGTTTGGATATTGTTGAATGGTGGCCGGTTCTCGCGGGCGTGCCTCGTTCGCCAGCGCTGTAAATTCACGAGCACAATGGGAGAACGCGCGTGGTGCGAATTATTTCGAAGCGATAGGGAAAGGCTCCTCGTAGACAAGGGTTCGAGTCCCCGGAGTCTCCCTAGGCGAAGATAAGTCTCGTCGTCCACCGTACGAGCGTCTTTATCCTCTTCTTCGTCGTGTTCCTTTTTTGCCCTCGTCTTCTTCACCGTGGCGTGTGGTATGTCCACTCATCCTCATCAGACGCTCGCCTCTCTCTCTCTCTCTCTCTCTCTCTCTCTCTCTCTCTCTCTCTCTCTCTTCCTGTCGCGGTCGCTACTCAGAAGCATCGATGCAAATTCCTCCCTGACGTATACGGTCTCGAGGCCGAAGAAAAAAAAGAAAGAGACAGAAGTGATCCTTCCAGGGCTGGCCACAAGTTGAGGGCGAAGAAGGAGAAGGATAAAGGAATCAAGTATAGGGCCCTTTGTCGAGCTTCCGGTTCATTTACGAAAACGTCTCATCATACTCGCTACCGCCCTTACGCTCCTTCTCTTCCCCCTCCATCAATTCGTGATTCCCTTTTTTTTGGCATTTTTTCGACGTTGGTCCTTCCGTTCCTTCGCTCTCATTCGAGCCCTTTGCTTCGATAGCCACGGTCGATAATGCCAAAAATCGCAGCACGGGCTGAATATATCGATGGTAAATACATCAACTATATAATCCTTTTTTCAGAAGAATAAATTATTGTTTTTAATTTAAATGAATTTTTGCATTCAAACAAATCGTTCATTAAAAATTTCATACATTTTTCTATTTGAATAAATGATTATGCATATTTAAATATTTTTTTTTCGTAAAAATAAATGATTTTGTTAAAATTAAATACATTAGAGAAACGAATATATTTATTACAATTTAATTACACTTCTTTACTCAAACAAATGATTCATTTGAATTCAAATATATACTTTTTTATCAAAAATGTTTATCATTCTAAATTAAAATACATTTTTTTCTTAATCCAATTATTAAATTAAATTTAAATAAATGATCTAAATGTTGAATAAATTATCAAATTTAATTACAATAAATTATTTTAATGCTGAAAAAATGATTAAGTTAATTTTTTTCTGAAGTATTGCAATGCTAAATAAATGAACTAGAAATGTTTCTCAAAATTCCCGGATGACGAGCTACCAGGCGATGATCAAATTCCTCTCCAATAATTCCGCGGACCACAGTCACAATAATAACGATAAGAATTCTCGGTGAATGTTTGTTTATTCAAATCGTCACTCGCCGCTTTTGTATCTGGACATTTGAAGAGCCCTCGATTACATAAATTGAATTCTCATTCGATGAGAGAGCTTGGCGGGATGACGATAGGTGGTCTCGCGGTCACCTCGACACGTTCAAGCACCAACGAAAACTCGCCGTAACGAACGCGCCGAACGATAAAAAAAAGAATTAAATATCCGACAACAATAATAATCGTGACAAGGTTTTTTTTCGGCTACGACAATAGATCCTTAAATTGATCGGGCCTGCGTGTATAAAAATGTATTCTCGATGACAAGTTCTCGACTCGATCTTCTCGCGTGTGTGTACACAAGTGTATAAGAAAACATTGAAATTTTTTCTCCCCCGAAGATTCTCCGATCGCCTCATAGGCACGATTTTTAACGCTTCGTTATTGGACCTTTGACTCGATTGTCCCAGTGATCGCGCACACGAGAAATCAAACAGAGTCGTACAAAAAAGACGGCCGGGCGAAAAAGAGAACTTTCCTCCGCGTCATGGTGAATTTCAAGATCGTCTCGAGAAACTCTCGGTTTTCAAGGGTGCTCGGTCGTCGAAGAACTTTGGCCGCGAAGGTAAAAAAGAAATTCCGAAAAATTAATATGGCGGTCGCTATTTATTTTTTGTCGCCTCGTAGAGAAAGCTCCGTTTTCGGGAATAAAATACATTATCGTTTTTTTTTCATGGCAGTGTGTTCAGAATGTTCTGTAACGACGGAAAATTTCATTAAACAAAAGAAAAAAAAATTGTAAAAGGTCCGTCCATTTTTTAAGATTTTCAAGTACTATTGATTAAAAAAAATGTTCCTTTTAAAAAAAGTCTGCATCTGCAAAATAGAAAGAAAAAAGAATACTAAAAAGTCCGCCCTTTTTTTCAGACTTTCAAGTACCATCAATTAAAAAAATATTCCATTTAAAAAAAGTCTGCGTCTGCGAAATCGAAAGGAAAAAAAGAGTAAAAATTCCGTTCATTTTTTAAGATTTTCAAGTACTGTTAATTTTCAAAAAAAAAAAATGTTTATGGCAGTAACGTCTGTACTTTTTATTTTTTGATCCTTTTAAATCCGGAAATGAGCAAAAAAAAATCAATTTTTGTATACGATCTGCACTTCCTTTTTTTTAAATCTAAAAATAAATTTAGCAAAAATTATTCAACATCAAATAAAATTGATGAATTGACAGAATTGGCAAGTATTCCTTTTTTTATGCTAAATGATTTTTGCCGAATTGATTGTCAGATTTTTTAAAAAACCGTTCGGACCCAAAGATCAATTTTTTTGCACTTTGTCGCATTTGAAAGAATCGAAAATTAAGATAATGGAAATTACGGCTGGAAACCATTTTTTTTAACTGAAAGTACTTTGATATATGAAATAATTGACCTATTTTTTACGATTTTTTTTGTCGCAGACACAGACATTTTTTTAATCGAATTTTTCGTTGTAGAACATTCTGAACTGCCATGAAAAACACGAAAACATTTTTTCCCCCCAAAAACCGAGTTTTGTTTATGAGGCAACAAAAAAGAAATGGTTGCTACCGTTGGGACCAAAAAGGATGGAAAATTCAAATTGCGGAAGTTACTGCTGAAAAACATTTTTTTGAAAACCCAAAGTACATTAAAACCTGAAAAAATTGACCTATTTTTTACCATTTTTTTTCTCGCAGATGCACCGCCCCAGACATTTGTTTTAATCGAATTTTTCGTCGTTGTAGAACATTCTGAACTGCCATGAAAAACACGAAAGCATTTTTTTCCCGGAACCGGAGCTTTCTCTATGAGACCAAAAAAAAGAGAATCGCTGCCACCGTTGAGACCAAAAGTGTTCGAGCATCTCGTTTTACCACTACTCTTCGCTCACGTCGGCCCCGCGGGGTATGTAAAGTCCCTAGACGCATTTATACGTGTGCCTGACCGCGAGCGTGTAGTGAATGGAAAAGCTCAAGGAGCATACCACCTCAAGGACCTTCAGCCTCGTCTCGAATAGGCAGACCTCGCGATAGAAGCCCTCAAGTATATGGTACAAGGTACAGAAGCATCAGAAGCCGCGAGGACTATCAAGTCGGCCGGCACATCGCGATATACATACACAGGGCACTCCGTCTCGTATCTATACGTCGATGGAAGAAAAAAAGCAACGTACATCGTAAAAATTACGAGCGGGTTGACTTGTGTCCTTCACACGTTATTTTTTACGTACTTCAATCATTTTTATATCCTAAGGCCAAAGTTCGATTGCAGCGAATTCACGCATTACGATTAACGACCTCCTGAAGTGCGGGGGAGACGAAGTGTGGAGAAAAAAAAATCTCGATTTATTAATTATTTTATATATATTAATAAAGATTTAATATATATATTTTTTTAATTAAAAAATTATTTTATATATTATATATTAATAAAAATCTCGATTTATTAATATATTTTAGCGGCTTTGCAAAAGCGTGGAGTCCCAACAAACAGGTTGGTTTTCATTTTTTTTTTCTGAAGAGCGTATCGGGGTATGAGTCCCGGATTTTACACACCATTAAGGTGGGTCACCACTGTGACGTGTGTAAACATTTTTTTCTTTCTTTTTCTCAGAGTATTTATATTCTTGAATATGTGGAAAAATGTCAAGTTGAAATATTGAAAATTGATCAAATTACAGACGATTTAGTGAGGGCAGGTAGCGCAACGATTTACGTACACTTCCGGTCATTGCATTACGATCACTTTGGATCATTGCAAAATTATATTAAAAAAATATAATTCGTTATATAGAGCTATATAGTATCTTCGTAACATAATAAATGAAATGAACTATATTATTGTAACATTATTTGGCAATTATGCAGTGATCCAGTAATAAATTGTCCGACTTTCAATTTTTTAAATGTAAAATTTTGGTAATCGCAGTAGCTATCCTTATAAGAAGCCATTTTTTTAAGTTTAGCATTTTTTAAGCCCCCGATTTTAACGAAAAAAATCGCCAAAATTATACTTTTTTTTCGAACAGCCGCCATTTTGTGAAATGTTTTTTTTTCGAAAAACGGCTACGTACAATGAGAACTACATTTATATAAATTGAAAAAGTTTTTATTTTTTATTTTTACCACCAACCATTGGCGAGTTATCGATCCGGCCGTTGGACCACCTTTTTTAAACAAAGGCTCTATTATACCTCAATAACGCTGTTAATTTTTTTTTTCAAATTAAAATTTACACCAAAATAGTTCAATGTACGTTAACGTATAATAAAATACCTTTTGTCTAAATTCGAAATAAATAATCTAGTAGACAAAAAATCGGAAAGAACTAACTTTTTTCATCTCTTTGCAGTTGTGCCCTCCCCCAATACATAGTATTTTTACGTTTTAGTTTTTTTTTTATTGATTAAATATTGATACACTCTGAACTTATTATCATCTAAATAAAGTGCCGCCCGAAACTGCATGGCCAATCGGTGTAGGTGGTTCTGGCAATTAGGGTGATCCGAAAAAAGTACTTTTAGTATAATAATAACATTTTCGTATGACCGGATACTGTTCTTGAATTTTGAAAATTGCGAATATGGTAAGCTGTAGAAAAAGCGCGTTTTTCGACCAAAAACAACATTAATCATTTGTTATTAGCAAATGGAGAAACGTATGGAAAAATACGATAGAAATTGTAATGATCTACGATCTGTCCGAATTTGTTACGTGAATCGAGCGAACAGATTTTGAGATTTCATAAACCACAGTTCCAAAAATAACGGCAGAGAAAAATGGGTACATCGCAGCGGAGCGGTTCGCCGTATTGTAGTAGGCAGATTGCCTAAAAATCGTCATAACTTGGTCAATTTTTTTAATTTTTACAAAATCTTCGTTCCAAATTAAAGTTAAGACCCTAGGCTACAAAACAACAAAAAAATCGTTTTTCTTTGTTCTAAATTTCAGGCTGACGCACAACCCTCAAGTCGAATAATTGTAAATAAATTCTGCAGCGTGGGTTTTTTTTATATTGCTTGATCTGCTTTCGTAGTTCTTTTTGTTGACGTTTTCAGCAGCCATGCAATATCCGCCAGCCCGATGGGCACCGTAAGACCGGATACTTTTTCAAAATTTTGAAAATTACGAATATACGCAGTGGGCAGACTGCACAAAAAACGTCATAACTCGTTCAATTTTTGCAACTTGTACAAAATCTTTGTTCCAAATTAAAGTTAAGGGGCTATACCAATGTGACACTTAAAAAAATCGATTTTTTTGCCTTTTTCGACAGTTTTTTTATCTTATTTTTAACTTTTATTTTTTACCTTTTATACTTTCAAGAATATCCTGTAAAAATTTCAAGGCCGTATCTCTATTCATTTTATCTTGCAAAAATCGATAGTTAAATCTTTAAACGCGTTTTTCTCGAAATGAGTTTTTTCAAATTTGCTGGCATTGTAACTCAAAGAGCAATGATCCGATTGACTCAAAATTTGAACTGAGTACTCTTGAATATATTTACTCTACAATGACGTAGGATATTTTTGATTGGATGAAAATTGACGATTTGGCATTGAAAAAAACGACAATTTTATAGGAAAGAAAACAGACTTTTTTTCATAACAACGCCATTTTGTTAGATTTTGATATTTTTCGAAAATCCTACGTCATTGTACAGGAAATACCTTCCAGTTTAACGGCATTTTTTCCTTTTTCGGTTTCAGCTACTCAATCGGCCGGAATCATGTCAGCAGTGCAGGAACTTTTTTTTGCCGCCTCCGAAGGCGGCGCGCAAGTCGCTTGGATCTCAACATTTTTCTATGAAAAAATTATGTAATATAGGTCAAATATAGCCAAATATATTCTTAATTTTCCGAAACATTTAATTGAGTACTTTTCATCCAAAAAAATCCCGAAAATCACCCAAATTTTCAGCGTTCACACTGGTAAAGCTCCTTGAGACCCTAGGCTACAAAAAAATCGTTTTTGTCTAAATTTCAAGCAGACGCACTACCCACAAATCGAATAATTGTGAATAAATTCTGCAGTGTGCGTTTTTTTTTCTATTGCTTGATATGCTTTCGTGGTTGTTTTTGTGGACGTTTTCAACAGCCATCCAATGTCCGCCAGGCCGATAAGCATCGGTGCATATAATGCTGCGTGCACTTACACGTTTGTGTGCGTTGTTGCACTCGCGGTGTGCGACTCTCGGAGCGCACGCTTCGGGGCGAACGCGCGGTTCTCCGCGCGCGGCCGACACACAGAGAGAAACGAAAGGAGATGCTCCACGGCTCGAACGGTGTGACAGCGTGTAATCTTCGGGCGCGCGGCGAGAGAGCAAGAGAGAGAGAGAGAGAGAGAGAGAGAGAGAGAGAGAGAGAGAGAGAGAGAGAGAGAGAGAGAGAGAGAGAGAGAGAAAGTACACGCGGGGAGAGAAGTTTCATGTAAGATGGCGAAATAACAGGTTCTCTTTACTCCCAAGCGCGGCCACTCTCGCGCGCGCGCGCGAGAGAGCCGATCATCCTTTCTCTCTTTCGTGTACCCGGGGGTTAAGGCAATATGTATACGGGGTGTGCGTAGGGAATAGAGACTGCTAGAAAAAGAGTCGAAAAAGAAACCGAAAGATATCCGTCTGCGTCCTTTCTTAATTTGTTTATTTGTTATTAATGTTGAAGGGTCTGAATAAGCTTGAAATATTCAACATAGGACTTTTCGGTTCTAAAGCTTTATAGCCGGGGATCTTAACTTTTATTTGCAACAAAGATTTTATAGAAACTCTAAAAATTGACCGAGGTATGAAGATTTTTCTGAAGGGTCGCAAGGGTGTGAGTTTTTTACCATTTATTCATTCGCGTTCTTTTCGAAACAAAAATAAGGGTGTACAAACAAGTTCTCGGCCTTTTTTCAAGCTTTTTTTTTCTTGACTTTGTGAGAGATGCTCAACGGGAAATCGATATTTCAATCATTTCCCGACTACTGAAATTTTGCCAACATGCATCTAAAAGGTGACAATGCATGATTCAACTTAAAAAAATATCCATAAAATGTTTGAATTTTCATGTAAAATTAGCGATATCTAATCATCCATGTGAAATTTCACTAATGCGTGCAAACAAATTCGTAGCCCATTGTGGTTGTATATGCAGATATATGCAGAAATTAGTCGTAAGTTTATAGGCAGAAATTGCATATATGTTTATATGCAGAATGCAATGCAGTACAATGCAGATTGCAATATAAACATATATGCAGATTGCATATATGTTTATGCAGAAATTAGTCGTAAGTTCTATCTCAGTTACAGTCTTTGTTATTTTTTACAAGCATTCCATGTTCCTAACGTACAAAGTCGTTAACTAGCAAACTACTAGTAACAACTAACTAGTAAAATCAGGTAAAGACTAAAAAGTAGAAAATAATTTATATGTAAAAGAATATTTTTAATGTACAAGCTTTCGTTCATGTACTAAAAAGTAGAAAATAATTTTTTTTACCGAGTCACGTGTATGTGACTATAAATAAAAGCCTGGGGCGTTAAAAATTTAGACATATAATCCTTAATTTATATAAATCCGTTAAGATATTAACTGGATTTAATTTACTGTGAAACAACCTTAGACTTCTTAAATAAAAATCCTGAAACTGAGTACAAACGTGCGATAATAATTTCGCTAATTACTATTGTGCCAAATAAATAAGGTTATCAAAACTGAATTGATCAAATTTATCAAACATTTAAAAAGTTGAGCGCCTCAAGCTTTTATTTATAGTCACATATGGGTGACTTAAAATAAATTATTCCCTACTTTTTAGTACGTTGAATAAAAGCTCGTTTATAAAAAATATTTTTTTCCCAGACATTTCCTCCGTTAAGGCCGTTTTTATTCTTGCCGAGCTTTTTCAAACGACTGGGAATGTCTTGTTGGGTACTTCGTAATGTAGTAGTAATCTCCGATTGTGTTTGGCAAGGATCTTCGTCTAGCAATCGCTCCAAATCCTCGTCTTCAAATTTTTTGGTCGGATCCTGCGCTCTCGCTATCCTTGAGGTAAAAAAAGAACACTCCGGAACCTTTGCAACCACTTTTTCACAGTACTGATATATACGACATCTTCCCTTAAGGGGTTAGGCCACAGTAACGAGTATTAAATCATGTGCGAGTTTAACAATTTTTTTCGTATGCAAAAGTGATTCACTCATAAAATTAACTACACATCTATTTAGTATGAATATCAAGCTGCTAGAAAAAAAATTTTTTTTTTTCGATGTACAAAATGGGCGACTGCTAATATTTTCTTTTATCTTTTTTTACATCCACAATTTTTTACCTAGAACAAAAAACAAAAATTCTCGTCAATCTACATTAGAATACCTAGAGAAGTACGTGCGGAATATAAAAAATTTTGTTTTATTCAAAAGTTGTAGGTATTTGAATAAATTTTCAGTGAACAATTTCGTATAAAACTGCTCATGAAATGAAAAGTTTTCGATAAATCAGATATTCCGTACGTACTTCTCTGCGAAATGCAATTAGGAACATAACTTTTAAAGATGAAGTAAATCGAGTGAAAATTATTGAAGTTATTTGTCACGCCAATTGGAAAAAAGCTGTTTTGAGAAAAAGCTGGGTTCGAAATATCTCCCCCCCCCCCAGCATCTAAATACACATATAGATGGCCAAAATAAATGAGAAACGTGGCCAGCGATCACGAGAATCGAATAGACGTATCGACAGTACGACAGTGACGTGTCCGCAATCGAATCCGATAGCGGAAAAGATCGCGCGTTTTCGATCGAACGAAGACGCTGATGATCTCCTCTATCACGCTTCCGTGAGCTTATCGATCGGGACAAGTGACGTTATTCGATCGAACGATTCCAAGACGGCGACCGGATGAAACGTTTCGCAATCGCCGAGTAAATGGAGCAGCATCTGGGACACGGAGGGCAAAGGGGTAGCGTTCGAGCGATAGAACATATCTTGATCAATTCGGTCGATTTGATTTTTTAACAGGACGTTGAACAAGTTCGCGCAGTTTTCCAACAGATGGCGTCACCAGAACTGCGTGCGTGTAGTTTAAGGGGGTACGCCACTCTATAGGCTTTTTGGGGATTTTTTTTCAGAAAAACTACAAAATAAATCAAGATTACAAAAAAGGGTGTTTATCATACATATCAGTGACTGTGTACAATAATTTTCTTGAAGCGATTAATTTAAAAATGACGGCTGTGCAGCGTTTATCTCAAAACTGCATTTTTTAACTTAGCCGGAAACTTAACTCAAACAATTTTCAACCGATTCACTTGACATGTTGAATATATCTTGAAAAATACATTGTCTATGGAAGTACGTAGGTTTTTTTTGATTGCATAGTTCATCTGTTATTGAAAAATTTGCCTAAAAATCGTTAATAACAAATGAACTATGTTATATATAAAAAAAATACTACGTACTTCCATAGACAATGTATTTTTTTTAAATATATTCAACATTTCAAGTGAATCGGTTGAAAATTGTCTGAGTTATGTTTCCGATCAACTTAAAAAGTGCAGTTTTGAGATAAACGCTGCACAGCCGACATTTTGAAATTAATCGCTTCAAAAAAATTATTGTATACAGTCACTGATATGTATGATAAACACCCTTTTTTGTAATCTCGATTTATTTTGTAGTTTTTCTGAAAAAAAATTCCCAAAAAGCCTTTTTTCGGCCTCTAGAGTGGCCTAAGCCGAGCAAAGTTTGGCAAAAAATGTTAAGGTAGTTCCTCTGCGAAAATCTCAACCAAAAGTTTACATACCATGTTCATATTCAAAGATTGATAATTGGTTTAATTAGTAATAAATCAAATTAAAAACTACGCAATATTGACTCGGTATTAGTAGATAATACGATGGATATCATTTATTGCCATAAAATATATTTTATATTATGTTTTTGATCTACCATTGCCAGTAAACTTTTTGCCGGGACTGTCCAGGCTTTGCCCCAATTGTTTTTTTTTCCAGGCTTTGCCAGGCTTTGCACCAAAATTGTGAGGGCTTTTCATGGTTATATCTTGGAAACTAGATGGTGAATCATTCTCATTTTTTTTCACATTATTCGTGATATCTTACTCTAGCTTATCCTCGTTTTTTATCAATTTCTTAATTTTAGTTTTGACGGTAGAATTAATGATGCTCTGTTTGCCTATCATAACGCATTTGTTGCGTGTAAACCAAGCCAACTTTAAGTGTAAATATCTCAGGTTTGGGGTGGTCAAACTTATTCAAATTGCACAGATGTTTGGATAATGTATTAAATAACATATTTGTCAAATTTCAACCATTTCTTAATTCAACTCTTCTGTGGAGGTACTACCTTAAGTAAGTAAAAACCTTCCTAATTATTCTGTCTACTGCTGTTTTTTTTAAGGTTGCATGTTTTACATTGTGGTGTTATTTTGTAAAAGTAATGGTTACTTTTGTATTTCTTGAATAGTTCACAAGCAGTGCTGTGTTGTAACCTCAAGGTTTCGCATGTATTGTTTCTACTTGTTTGCATTTTAGATGTGGCCATAGTATTGGTTGTGATGTGTTCAAGTAATTCATTTTTTCTACATTTGTTTTAGATGCCTAATAAGCACAAGAGAAAAGCAATTGCTCTACGAGGGAATTGGGCTCAAGAATCATCAAAAGCAGCTATTAGTGCTGTAAAAAATGATGAATTGTCGGTTCGTGCGGCCGCTAGGACCTACGAAATACCTAGGAAGACCTAAAAAATACGATATAAGAACGATGACAAAAAATGTTGCGGAGAAAATTATTGTGAAGCTCGTCTCATCGAAGACTGGCGTCAGAGGATAGTGTGCCAACTTTGGGTACACAAAAATTATACTGATTTCGATGATATGTGTTCTAGATGGGGCCAAAAGAAAACAAAAATAAGAATCAAAACACAAAACCGAAGAGAAAACCGAGAGCATAATGCTGGATAACTGGCCATCTCACCTCTACCCGAATGGCCATCACACCCGGATACTCCGGGAGAGATAGCCAATCGTGATTTTTAAAAAAGTCATTTTAAGCTTGATCTGATAGGAGTTTGTTTTAGTTTCGTAAATTATCTTGCACTTGAATGTTCAAAGTTTAATTACAAATGAAGATAAGTTAAGAAACGTCTGTACTTTTATTTTGACGGATCCTTGAAAAAACTGTGGCCAACTACCCTGCGCTTACCCTAAGCTAGCCTGAAATTCAGTGTATGCCATTTCGCTGAAGTGTAAACAACTTTTTTTTTCATAGTATTAAACAGGTCATATTTCGTGCTAAAAAAGAGTATTTGCGCACTGAAAAAAAAAATTCGTTCATCCAACCAAAATTCAGTTGGTTTAACAAAATGTATCTTTAAATACGTTCAACTTGATTTTTGATTGGCATAACAAACGTTTTGTTAATTTAACTGATAGTTTTAGTGGTGTGAACTGTAGCTTATTTAGCATCTCTGAGCAACTGTTAAAACAACAAAATTTCAAGACAACAAAATACATTTTGCACATTCAACGATTTCTTTTTCTCAGTGCGGGAAATTGTACTGCACTACTTTATTGAGAAAAAAAATCTGCAGCTGAACCTCACAGAATTCGTGTTCAGACTTATGGCGACACTTTTTTCAGTTCAGTTCAGTTCAGACACTTCAGAAATAATGATTTCGATGTGTTGAATTGGAGGCATCACTTCATGAAGACTCATGTCAGGCGCTGGCTGAACTTGCAGAATCATCCGGAGTTGATCACACCACAGTTTCACACCAAAGCATTAAATTTGACGAAAAAAAAACAGCGAGAACTTAATTACCCTCCAATACAATACTTTTTCTTTCTTAATATATGAATTACGATAATGAAGTTTATGGTTTACGAAGAAGGTTTTTCGAAAATTCAGTTTTGGAGTTTCTCAGCATTGTTGAATACGGAATAACATATTTTTTTGTCAAGAATTTGGAAAACAATCGTCATGGAAATTGTTTCACTCGATAGAAGGCTAGTGTCCTTTTTGAACGACGAATCTACGAGCTTTGCGGTGGGAACAGGGGGGGGGGGGGGTAGAAATAACTTGAAACAACGGTCCGAAACTTTTGAATATTCCGCGTCCAATTCCTACGTACCTGACAATCTCGAATAATGATCTACCTCGGCAACTCCATCATTTTGACACTCTCCCCATGTGTCATGTAGCTACGATGGTTAAATATAGATATAAATGTATAGAGCGATATTCGTATCTGAGACAACGTAAAAAGTTGTTTGCCAGCGACTCTAGTGGCGTTCGTAAACTTTCTCATCCTCTCATCATCAGTCAAAGATTTCTCTATCTCTTACACGGTAGAACACGCTTCGGCATTTTTTCCCCTTCGTTTCCGAGCACCCTTGAGACCTCGAATATTTACACCCCCGCCTCGTCATGACGCGATAGTATTCGAGACGAGGATAATTCATCGAGCCGTGGCGTCGGTCAAACACTCGGCCAAAGTCTCGGCTTTATCTTCGTCGCTTCCTGGTTCGAGCGAGGATGATCGAATTTACGAAAAAAATTCGGACAGCCGACGAAAGAACTCGGCAAATAAAAAAGTTGCAACAACGAACGTTTGAGAACGAAGAAATTATTTAAAAAAAAAACAAAATTCATGCACTGAGAAAAAAAACCAATTGAATCGAAAAAATATAATGGTTGATCCAAATAAATGTGCTGCTGCGAAGTGCCACCGAAATATGAGATTGTTACAATACTATAAAATATTGGAAAATGTGATTGATTTAAATGACATATTATTTTATTTCAAAAAGCTCTTCTGTTCTTTGAATATCTAAATTATCCTTCAAATAAAATTATATTCTATTGAAATCATTCTATATACAATCCGTAGATGTATGGATGAAATAATTAAGCGGTTGCTACAACATTTTTTATTTCGTACAAAAATATAATCAATAGAATTAATTATTTCTTTACTACATCGAAACGAATATGCCATGGGACGTAAGTTTTTCAATGTGTTTTAAATCTTAAATAAAAAGTGAGCATTGGAATGATCATCCACGATAATAGTGGAGAGAATGTCAGATATCCAATGGAGTATCCATGGAGAAAATATCAGATATTCAACTGATAAGAACAGATACTACACTTTGATCTTAGCCACAGGCCAAGAAGCGATACTCTTTAGAGTTTCTCCGGCGTTTAAGGGGTTACCCCCACTTGCGATTTTGAAAAAATCGATTTTTTTTTATTGCATTTTTTTGAAGTAGGGGAGACCGGGGCAAAATGGTATAGCGGGGCAAAACGGTACCGGGGCAAAACGGCACTGGGGCATAATGGGATCGGGGCATAATGGGACAGTAAAAAATGAAGTTTCTTGGTGCTTGATTTGGGGCAAAATGGGATAGGGGCAAAATGGGACAGACAAAAATGAAGTGTCGCAGCCCGCTGGATTTGGGGCAAAATGGGATGACAGGAAAATTCATGCTTCGGCTCTATGAAAGAGCTGTTGAAAGATAATCTAATCTAAATGGTGCTTGTGGTTCGTTTCAGTCCACATATACGCAGATAATACGGACTGACCGATATATTTGTCGACACATATCCGTCGATTTCATGGGGAGCGGCGGTCCTAGTTTCATAAAACAATTTACGTAAAAATTGACAAGAGTTAGATTTTCATCAATGGCTTGAAAATCAGTATCAGTAACGTGCAGTTGGCAGAAAATAAATTAAAAAAAAAACAAAGAAAGATAAAAACAAAAAAAAACATAAATTGCACGCGTCAGATTATAAAAATTACTTGATTATTTAAATAATTAATAACGACAAAGAAATTGTACCAATCGAATAAGAAGGCTCAAATAACAATTTACGTCAAGTTTGGTACAGTTCTGACCGCAGAATCAACAGTAATTGTTTAACAAACTTTAATAACAAATGGGCCCATTATTCATGTGCCCATGCTGACGATAACTTAATCGAGTCCGTTTGCGACAATTGTGCCGATAAAAATTAGCTTGGTTAAACAAGCAATAAAAATTAAACATTGCCACCGTTAAATTATAGTATCGTAAGTAGAGTGTGACCCAAATATCGTGTAACATTCAATAAAACCTGTTTTCACTCATTTATTAGCCCTCGTTTTTTACCCCTGCATTTCTTTCGTTTCTGCATCGAATTATTCCACTGTCCCATTTTGCCCCGATCCCGTTTTGCCCCAATCGCCTCTTTCTGAGGAGCCTGATTTTCTCCGGCCCATTTTGCCCCAGTCCCGTTTTGCCCCAATGACGTATTTTCCAGCAGTGTTGATTTTCACTATTCCATTTTGCCCCAAACCCGTTTTGTCCCGGTCCCATTTTGCCCCGGTCCCATTATGCCCCGCTATACCATTTTGCCCCGGTCTCCCCTATAAGTATCCGGGCCCATACTTCGGTATGGGCCCGGAATAGATGACTCTATGTAAGTTTACAAAAAAAAATATTTTCTTCGTGTAAACTGAAATTGAAACTTTAAACGCGTTTTTCTCAAAATGGCATTTCTGAAGTCGGTGACCAAGATTACTCGAACACTAATAACCGATCTTTTTGAAATTTTGTAGGCTTATTTAATACATAAAAATGTAGTCTTTAATCGTTCGATTTTTTTTTCGAAAAAAAAAATGGCCGTTTTATAGCCAAAAAACGGCCGTTTTTTTTTCGTTAAAATCGAACCATTAACTTTGACTGTCCGCCATTTTGTGAAAAATGAATATTTTTTAAAATCCTTCGATTAAAGACTAGTTTATACTTATATTTGACTAAATCCATACGCATTTTTTTTTCAGATGATCCACTTCGCCGCAATGTTGGTCACCGCAAACCGTGTATATAAAAACATTATTTCATTGACGGCCATTTGCCACTAAACAATGTAATATTTTTCAATAAAGAAATTACTGAAAGTTCTTTAAGATGTGTTCTTTAAGATGGTATATTGATCGATTAAAAAAGTTTTGGAGTTTTCTTTAAAAAAATTCATGAAAAAGGCCTTTTTTGCGCTACAAGTGGGGGTAACGCCTTAAGTAGATTTTCGGTTTGTGCTACGCTTACGAGAAACGAGCGTGCGTGCGGCTTCTAGCGGTTACTCCGAGAACTACGGGTTTCCTCACACCTATAATTTCGGTGGCGCTCGGCCATGATTTGGTTGAATTTTTTCAACCAAATGCGCAAGAAACAAATTTTATTTTCGCATTATTTTTTAACCAATTCAGACATTTGCTTAATATTTTTCAATCAAAATAAATTATTAATATTTTCACGAATAATGTACTTGGAAATCAATATCGGATATGGTGAAAAAAATAAAATAACATATTTACTCAATAGAAATTTTATCTGAATCAAACGAGCGAAATTCAATTTTTCTTGTGTACTCGCATCAACAATGTTCATGTTATGAATTGAAACGCTTTTTTTTCGTTGCAGAAAATGCATTCAAAATTATATAATTTGTTGGCGGCAATTCTTCAGATAGTTTCAATAATATATTGTTCTCGGCTAACAATATATCTTTTGAATGAAAAAAAAACTTTTAATTATATCATGTTATTAAAGTCAATAGGGTTTTGTTTGGACTGATAAATCCGATTACTTACACCAATAATTTTACAATTGAATCAACGAAATTTCATTCAATAAGACCAATGATATTGGATCAATGATTTTTTTTCTCAGTGTGTAAACGGTATTTGGAAAAGGACCGGAAGTATGAATTAAAAAATGGTCGCGAGGAGGTTGAGATGGGAAAATCGCGGAGGATGAGGTCTCGAGTGGCGACGGGGGGAGGGTGGAAAGGGCGAGAGGGAGAGAGGTATGAGAGGAAACGCGGAGAGTCGAGATGATATCTGGTTCGTGAAGGAGCAACGGTGATAAATCCTTGCCGGTGCGTTGTCAGGTGGCAAGAGAGAACACGAGAAGGGAGAACTCTCTGACAGTCTAGCACTCACGAAACTCTTTCGCAACCATCTTTTTCTACCGTTTCACCATTTTATTTTTTCCCAACTTCCCCTCCATCTTGCTTACTCCATTCCTTTCTTTCCCAACAATTTTTTGCGGTGTTTTTTCGTCCCTCTTGCGCACCGTCTCAACTTCCGTCTATCCCCCTATATCGGAGATCCGAGGGAAAAGGAGAGCAACTCCGCAAATATATTCTTCCTCTTCTTTTGGCCAAAACGTCTTTGGCGACCCCGCAGTCGGGCATTTCGCGTGTCCCTTTGTCTTGTCCGGCCTGTGTCTTATCCAACGTTCCTCGCGAACCTCCGAACGCTTTATCCGCGGTTTATACCTGCACACACTTATACATACACGGGGAGGGAGGGGGGGGGGAGATCGCTAAAGATCTCGAGTATATCGGGGAGAGACATTGAGAGTCGTATTTATCGCCGATCGGGTGAATCGATCGAAGGCTAACCGCCTCCGACGCCTCTTAACCGTCGTTTCTTTGCGCGCAAAGTGTTCCTCTACTTGACAATTGAAAGGAGCAGTGAAAAAGGAAGACAGGGAGAGGCGGCGAGGAGGAAGGAGGAAGGGTTATTAAGTGCCGGTCAATTTTAAATCGATGCTGGGGCAAAGAAAGCAGAAGTATCCATTTTTTTTGTAGAACTTTAGAATATATTTGACGATTATTGTTATGAATTATTAAGTCACATCGGAGATGGCATTAAAGTATCAAGTCAAATCTAGCGATAAAAAAGAAGGTAAAACTATAGAATCACGACTCCAGACTAATTTGAATGCCAACATTTTTGTTGCCATGAACGCCTTTATAATGTCATCACTATTGATATTCAGTTGGGGGAGGCCGACATTTTTCTTATTAATTCCACAAATTATGGGATTTTGAAGTTTGCGAAAACGAGGGACAAAATAGCGCATTATTGACACACACTCACACACGCACACCAACACACACACACACGAATGCATGTACGCACATGCGTACACACACACACACGTGTACATATACGAGGATGGGGTGAAAAGTTTCCGGCCTGACCAAGAGATGGTGCCACTAGGTCTAGTTTTGGAGCGGCGTCCTACAGTACCATTCCTACCGAGCTTGTATGTACAGTTTCAGCCCAATCGCTACGTTAGTTTGCGTTTGAGAGCACATTGCGCGAGACGCTTCCGTTGTTTTCGTAAAAATGGAAAAATTGGAAAAACGTGCTGTCATCAAATACTTCCATTTGAAAGGTTTTACACCAAAACAAATAAAAGAAGAGATGGATTCAGCACTAGGAGACTCCTCCCCATCATATTCAACTATTAATCAGTGGGTTTCTGAATTTAAAATTGGTCGTGTGAGCACCTCTGACGAGCTTCGCTCAGGACGGCCCGTTGAAGTCACAACTTCAGAGATGATTGAAAAAATCCATAAAATAGTGTTGGAAGACCGCAGGTTGAGAGTGCATGAGATATCTGAAACCTGTAGGATGTCAGCTCAACGTGTGCGAAATATTTTGCACAACCATTTGAACATGGAAAAGCTGTGTGCAAGGTGGGTGCCGCGTTTGCTAACGCTCGACCAATCGAGCGTTTGCCAACGCTCGACGCTACCGACAATTTGGCGCTGTATAGACGTAATCCAAACGAATTTTTGCGTCGATTCATAACTGTTGGTGAGACATGAGTCCACCACTACACTCCTGAAAGTAAAGAACAGTCAAAACAGTGGGTTGGAAAAGGGGAACCAACCCCAAAGAAGGCAAAAACAATTTTATCGGCAAACAAGGTTATGGCTACTGTTTTTTGGGATGCGAGAGTTATGAGAAATGTATCAGTGTTGATGGAGATTATGTTGAAAAATAAAGCAAAAAAAATTTTTAAATATCGTTTTTCTTGGTCAGGCCGGAAACTTTTCACCCCACCCTCGCATGTATACCAGGTGTAGAAGTATGAAATCGGAACTTTTTTGTAAAAATTACACGTCTGTTGTTTGAAAATGATAAAAAATATTTTATTAAAAATAATCTCCATTGCTATTTATACATTTTGCCCACCTCTCCGACAGGTTATGAATGCCACGCCAAAAAAACAGTTCTTCTTTTGAAGCGAACCAGTTGTCGAGCCATTTTCGTACATTTTCATACGAATTGAAGCATTGTTTAGCGAGAGCGCGTCCCATTGATGCGAATAAATGATAATCGGACGGCGCCAAGTCTGGAGAATAAGCCGCATGCGCTAGTATTTCCCAACTGAACACTTCGATCGTTTCCCTGACCCGTTTGCTGTGTGTGATAGAGCATTATCATGGGGCAAAATGACTTTGTTTTGCCTTTTTCCATATTCCGGTCTTTCAAACGAATGGAGACGGCTTTCTGCGTCACATTCAATTGATCCGCGAGTTCTTGTTGACTTTGAGTATCATCTTCATCCAATAAGGCTTGCAATTCGTTGTCTGCGAACTTTTTCGATGGTTTCCCACGCTCTTCGTTTCTCACGTCAAAATCACCACTTTTGAATTTTTCGAACCACTCGAAACACTGTGTTTTACCAAGAGCATGTTCACCGTAAGCTTCGACCAGCATTCGATGCGATTCTGCCGCAGTTTTCTCCAAATGATAACAGAAAACCAATGCTGTCCGCAAATCGTAGTTCGCAGGCACAAAACTCGACATGTTTAAGGTTATAGAAAAAAATACCGGTGTAGGGAACTTGTATTGTTGCGTGTTGAAAATCTTCGCCAGCTGTTAGAGGGAGATGATGGCGCTGCAGAAGCGGTCTTACGGTCCCTAAACTGATGGCTAGCACCATCTATAGGGAAATTCCGGTTTCGTACTTCTACACTTGGTACTCGCACGAAGCAAATTTAATTGATGAAATATGAACAAGGTAAGGTAAACAGTGTGAAAAGGTAAGTATATTTTGAACGAACTTCGAAATATTACTATTAGAATCTTGGGGAAGTACATTTTTTATAGTATCAGGAAATATCCATTTTGTGAAAACTTACTATATTATATAGCATTGAAGAATAAACGTATTCTTGTAAGATCGGTGGGTATGGTTAACATAGGTGCATAATTCATGCAACTGCTAAAATATCAATAAACAGTACTATACTTTAGGCAGTAACTATAAAGTATTATCGTTCTCTCAGGGAAATACAAAATATAGTTACAATATGGTTGAGAATACCATACATTTCTCTCAGTGTAGGCTTATCGATGCAAATATTAAGTAGAAAGTTTATAGATTAAAAGAAAAATATTCCAGCATAATTTCGACGAAGCAGAATATACATT
Organism: Ophion slaviceki; assembly: GCA_944452715.1. Taxonomy (NCBI): domain Eukaryota; kingdom Metazoa; phylum Arthropoda; class Insecta; order Hymenoptera; family Ichneumonidae; genus Ophion; species Ophion slaviceki. Next base: position 17,017,458 of record OX101793.1, on the reverse strand, counting down.
TTGCGCGTAAATATAAAAAAAGCTAATTTTTATTAAAAGTATGCAGAATTAATTCCACTAGTGCATATACTGGTATAGGAGTAGGAGAAAAATGAGGTTAAACTTTGCATCGTTCGAAAGCACCGAAAGTTCTATTCAATTTTTCTAATTTTTAATTTTATCGTTATCGAAAATCTTTGTTTTCTAATCTTTTTTTCCAAATAAAACATTTAATTTTTCGTAATTTTCATTTTATCACTATACAAAATCATTTTTTGTAAATTTCCGATTCCCCTCATCGAAAGACCCTATCCGCCGAGAGAAAGCGAAAGCTTATTTTCCGTATCATGTACGAAGATTTGAGAAATTCGAGGAATTTTTGGAACTCAGTGAAAAAATGAAAAATTCGAGGTTCTTGTAGTGCCGGGTAGATCTCGAGGGGCGACCTCTCCGTAATGTTCAACGTATAAATATGGTGACGGAGAAGGGGGGGGGGGGGGCACAAAACGTGTCGGTAAAAGTATCAAAAGCCAGTGCTGTGTCGACGGACTTCTACATTGTGCAGCCCTAATGAGCGAGAAAAGGTGTTGGCACGTAGCGCTCACACTCGACGTGTGGAGTCCACGAGGAATTTTCAGAATAAAAAAAAGGGAAGAAACTACTCGGTCCATTCATACTCGACACTTCGACCCCCTTAGCATTTTTTAATCTGCCCTCGGCTTGTCCCGCCTGCTCCTTGCGACCGCCGCAAAGCCGCGGACAATGTGATCGAAAACGTCGGCGAGGACGGTGGTCCGCGACGAGGGCTTTCAAAAGGTGTGCGAGAAACGACACGACGATGTATAACGAGCGGAAAAGTAGGTTGGCACGTTTGTCACACCCAAGGCGTGTGGGATCCCTAGTATTGCCTGAATCGGGAAAAATCCCGACTGGGAAATCGCGGAAGGGGAGGCAGGTAAAAAGGTGCCGTTGAAGGGTCGAAATTTTTCGCGTCAGAGTCTCGACCGCGGATCAGACACTGCGAGACTAATCGTTGAAATGCAGAGAAGCAGGATGCGACTATGCTACCAGGGTGATGAAGTGGTTTGGGGTACCAAAACTTTTTCGGTCCGTTTTCCTCGAATCTTTTGCGGCCACCAATCTGCATGGAATTCCGTACTCCCAAAGGCAACGGAAGATCCATTGGCAATGTCTTCCAACCGCTTTCGATCTCCGTTTTGGGTGTTGTCCAATGGTCTATACTCCAAAATGGGTTTCCTCCGTTGCCCCCTATTACCCCAAGTGCCTAATGTAGTCATTCTAGTTCAGAGGCCTTGTGATCGCCCATTCCAGCTACGAACTGATCGGTGACAGCTCGAAGTTCTGCTAACCCGTAGTATCAGTGATACAGTTGCGTTACGGCTGTGACAAGGGATGTTTTCCATCCAGGATTCCTTCAATTCGCTGGTTCTTCGGTACCGAGTGCCTTCCCGCTGAAGCCTCCCGAGTTCTCGAATGTCCGGTTTCCATTGAAACTAGGTAAACCAAACGGAACCCGCGGACGTGGCGGACGCGAAGAAGACAGTGTACATCATTGACCCGGTGAACGTTGGTGCACATATAAGACGCATGTATGAGAGGGTCTTGTAACAACGGAACAGGAGATGTGTTGTGGGTCTTTTGGAAATGCCGAAGGAGTACACATCACCTTGTGTTACAGGTACACAGGACGGTCTAGGTGCGACGGAGACGGAGAGAGAGAGAGAGGAAGGAAGAAAGGAAGGAAGGGTAGAAAGAGCAAGAGAACTTGAGGGAATGAAGATTGGTGGTGTGTATACACTCACAGGCTGCCAGGGTATAAAGGTTAATGAGCACACAGGCGCAACCTATTATTTCCGACCGTTGGCTCTCCTTCCTCTTCCATTCACCCTTCTACCCCCCTCTTCTTCCTCATCTTCTCGTTTCTCTCATCCTCGTCTCGCCTTCTCGTCCTCTACCTATCCTCGCCACCACGACATCGTTTCCTTCTTCTTCGTGCTTCTCCTCATCCTCTTTTTTTCTCCAAAGCTGGAGAAGAGGAGAAAGAGGAAGAACGAGCCGAGGGATCCTGCCTTGAGAAGTGGCAGGGGGGGTTCCGAAACTCTCTCGAAGTTCGTACAAGTAGTGGGGGAAGCGGGAGACCTTGAGCTGCCACGAACCTCTCACGACGTCTTCATCGTGCGCGGTGCCCCCTTGTGCCCGCGACCAACTTCGTTCTTTCCTTTTGCCCGCCTGTATCTTGGACCTGCAGCCTTCTCATACCTATAGAGCCGATTCCGTCCCCGCCCCCTTGGCACACAGTCCTGCTCTCGTGTCTACAGTGGGTTTGAGCTCTATGAGCCGAGGCGCTTGCGATCTGTGCGCAACGCGATCCCTCCGATACTCTGGAATTGATGGTTGGCGCTTCGGGGATCCGCATACTTCCCAGGCAAATTTGTGGATAGATCGGACAACGCCAGGGGGGAGTCCTTTTCTCATCTCCTCGGTAATCCCGTAGTTTGGTTCGGTGGGCGGTCCGTTGATAAAATCGTTTACGATTCGCTCCGATGATCGGTCTATTGCGAGTTACTAGGAAAATACTGGCAACCTCACACTTTGATCAACCTGCGATTCCACATTTGATCTTATTATCATCAGTGTTGCGCTGTGGTTCCATTCAGGCTGGTGGAGCACTTTGGTAATTGGGCTTTTCGCTGAACCAAGGCGGCAATCAGCCGCTTCGATGGAAACACCTAACCATCGTCCGTATATTATTTCGGTGGTGTTCTTGCCGGCTCACTGCCTGTCGCCACCAATCACACACTGTCATACGTTTTCCGATGATCTTCTCCGAGAAACAACATTCCCCGGTATCGACTGACGAAACTTTGGCACGCGGAATATTCCACACGGCTGGTCTCGATATGTATTGGACGTGGATGAAGCTATACAGCTCGATACAATTGGCACAATGGGGACCTTTGGAAATTCTACGACGTTACATGTACGCCGGTAGCACGTGTCATCGAGATTTCGGCTCTGTCTCATTGTTGGCTCTTTTCTGTAACTATTGTACGCGTTAACACACGTGGACACGAATACCCAGTCGGCTATAGAATCGCTTCAAACATATTCCGCGTGTCGCTCAACCAACGAGGGCCTGTCATGCTTCTTTTGACGCGCCGAGGGCCTCGAACGATTTTGATCGACATCCAGGTTACGGACACCCTCAATGTGTGTGCATATGTACCTTTGTACTCACATGTCAGCTCACGGCAAATCGTAACAACGCATTGCAACGTACTCGACAACGTGTGTGCATCAATGTCCCTCTACTGAATGCGTGGAATGTTTCATAAATCGAAAATAAAATACGCAACTGAGAGATCTACCTTGATGATTTTTTAAATTATAATTCGCCATTCGCTGATGTCCTGTAATGGTTTATTTTGAAGAAAATATTTCGCCTAATCGAACCTAGAACCTCAATGCCTACCTTCTGCCTATCCTACGCACCCTGCCACTACGCTACCGAGTACTTTTGGCATCTTTAGCGGAGACATCGCAGAAGAGACTAAGTTAATTCCGGCTGTACTTTCGAATAGCTGTTACCTGCGATTTAGGTGAAATGTTGCACAGATCTTTTTATTACAATATAAGTAACTGTTTAAATGGATTTTTGGCGCTTCGCAATAGTTTTGTACCATATAATAGTGATTTGTACCATATTACATGATACGACCTGCTAAATGCATTGTAATGTGTGTCCTACAAGAACCGAAGGTGAGCTACAAGAAGAAGTGTTGAACTGATATCCTATTTTTGCAATGCAACATACCTACTATGTAACAGTTTGTGAAACATGCGGAGTTCTTTAAACTATTAAGCTGCGGTTGCTCGATCGGCAAATGATTTATGTCTTCGCTATAAGTAAACTTTATTATAATTTTTTTCGTATAGTCACTTTTCATAAGGTCTCCTACCAAATTGTACTCGGAAAACGATAATGTCAACCATATGAGTTGTACACACTTGAAAAGAATAGTAGAAGTTTGACTGAACAAAACTTAACGTACAGCATACAACATTAGTATTTGTACGCCGATTTTGTTATAGCACTGAATTAGCCATATCTATATAGTGAAGCCTTTTACAATAGTAAATAATCATTTCGGGATAATAGATAGGCAAACACGCCACCCAAATCCCATGTTCAGGTGTACTTTTCGCTTATAGTCATGTTAACCATATTACGATTGCGGTGTCAATAAACTATAATGAATTTTACTATTCCCTCTTTTACCATGGGTGTTTGTTGTAATTACCATGAACGTTTCTCTCAGTGTACGTATCCGTTACGAAGACAGTACATCACACCATGCATGCCGGAGACATTACCACTTTCTGGAAGCTGGCAAATCTCTGCAGCGGACATGGCAATTCTAAAGAATGTTTGTGTTGTCTCATCAATAAAAGGTAATGGAAGATTGGTGTCATAAAAAAGTGGCCTATCTATACCGTGCGTTGTAGAATGGTCCCCTGAATATGACTGCAGCTTCTGGTTCTTCTGGTTAGCTTCTGGCTTCCGGTTAGCGTAGAAAACCGGACAAATCCAACAACCATTCAGCTGCTGTCCACATACTTCTGATCCCAAAATGTCAGAAAAATGAGATTCCTCCCCGCAGATACCGTTTCGTCCCACCGTGCTCAAAAGGCACACAACATTGCGTAGCCACATGCATACGATAACGAACACCGTACAATAATACCGCACGCGCGAATGACTCCAGGTGATGTCGAACGAAAGGAAAAAAAAGGTTCACGCAACAGAAGTGCTCATTGTTCCGATAGCGCGTGAGTACTCGGCGAACGAGTTGTAATATTGAAACGTTGAAGCCTTCCTGACGTTTGGGGACTCGATGATGACGACGATGAGTTTGCATTTTGCTTTTATTCGTTTTTGTCTTCGGCACTACGTTCCCAAGCATGGTGTGTGGTACACGAGTGGGGCTTCCTATAGGTATATTATCTTGTTCCAGTCGAGAGGTTGGGACTGTATGGCAGGGCTGCAAGGGAAAAGGGGCGATACGGTAGGGTCTCGTGCACAGTGGCAAGTAAGTACTGCTCCATGAAACGCTATAATTTTCCATCCTGGATCTCGATGACGTTTAAGCGCCAGATGCTAGAAGTGCTGTCACTAAATATTAAAGGCTACCAATGGGGTGTTGTCCATTTTGGCTCATTGGCTCCAGTCGACGTACTGGTATTTGAAATATAGTTTGGTAAAAAAGAATTTAGTTTTCTTGTTTTCGGGTGTTTTTCCATTCAATACCTGTTTCATTTGATCGGTGATTAAACTCATTTGGGTCTTGGGTGTTGGAGAACCTCTGCATTCGCTTTTAGATTGCTCGCAATCTTTTCCTCATTGGGAATTCATACTTGGCGATGTTTGTGACTATCTTGTGTAGGAATCTACAGTCCGTTGCTCGATTACTGTTAGTAAATTGCTGGATACATTCGGTGAATGATATTCAGTGGTTGAAAAAACACGGGGTCGCCAACAGTGACGCTGTGAGAATGGCCCCTGTCCGCAAATGAGTCACAACGCAAGGGGAACTCGAAGGGTGAAGGTCTCTCCTCTGTATATCAGCTTAGCCAGGTGTCAATTAAATACGCGCAGCACACCTTGCTTACTCACTGTGCTTGGATCTCTACCCGCGAGAAAATACCGACACTAATGCTCCCAATGCTTTTCACGACAAAGTTAAACAACAACAATGCTTTTTCGTAATACGACCCGAAATTTGTTTTGTTCGTTGTCACGAAATTTCTGTCAATACATGGCAAAACGATATTTCCATGCTAAAAGGACGGAGTAAAATTAGCAAAAATGACGTTTGAATAAATTATCGTCTGAGTTCCTAATGCTTTCATTGGACGATTTTTGCATGGCTCGCTCAACGGCCCTCTTAACTTTTCGCTGAGCTGTTTCGGGAGACGAAAAAAACTTGGGACGCGACGGGACGAATGGCCCTTTTGCATAATTTGCTCGTGGGGGATAGATTTTGAGGCTCCCCCTTTACGCGGCCTTATATATTGCTGAACGGGCGCGCACGATATCCCCGTTGCAACCGGAGAGTCTGCGGCGATGGAAACGTCACCGGGATCGCGGTCCGTAACGAGCGAACCTTGTCGAATTGCGAGAACGTACCGGGGAGGGTGAGTCCCTTTTATTTTGTTTTATTTTTTTCTTCTTTCGAGCACGTTACGTTGAATGTTTTTCTACCGTCGCCACCGAGGAGAGATTTGTATTGAGAAGGGCGACGGAGGGACAGAGAGAGAGGGAGAGCGTTACAGATTAACGAATTTGTAGATCGAGCGCCACCTGGAAATTTCGTACGTTTTACGTCCCGGTACAAATTCGAACGAGCCTCAAACATCTGCCCGGTTTAGGCTTAATGAACGGAAACAAGGAGAAATTATCGGAAAATTCGAAGAAAAAAATTACTAGCTATCTCAAGTGATCTTCTCACTTTTGACGC
>OX101793.1:16959029-17010740 GCA_944452715.1 Ophion slaviceki | reverse complement strand
TATATATATATATATATATATATATATATATATTATGACGGGTATCGCGTGTTAACGTAGGCGGAGGAAGGGGGAAGGGGAAATGAGCACTGGTTTTACAAAGAAAAAAATTCAAATATAATTTAATGAATGCACAAAAAAAATAGGCTCGATACAAAAAAAAAGACTCTAAGTGATAAATTACAAAAATCAAGATAATAAAAATGTTTCGCAATAATAAGAATAATGACTCGAATTATTTGACGGGTTACTGGACACGCGAAGTCCCAAACGCTATTTCTCGACCCGTTTAATATTCTCTCTCAATTTCTAATTGTGGTAAGTTGGGCGCCAGCCTTTCTCGGGCAACGCGCTTACGCGTACGCAGTTTTCAGACTCAAAAAAAAACCAAAACAAACACGGCCTTCGGCCGGCAAGCAAGAGACTCGATACAATTTCCAAATGGGGACGTCTCGGGGTATCTGGGGACGGACGGGGTTCTCGAACACAATGGCCACTTCTTGGACCACGACTATTTTAAACTTAATTTTCCAATTTCCGAATTAATCTTACTCAAAAACCAAAATCTCGACATACGAATTGCGCGATTTTATCGCGCCGGGATTTATTCTCACGGGCTATGTCACCCGAGCCGGCCGACGGCCGTGCTACACGAGGCTGGCCGCGGCTACGCGCGCGCGAGGGGAATTCTCACGAGGGACGACGGGGATCCGCCACGAGCACCTTTTTACACTTTATTCGCTATTTTTAATACTCTAATATTCGGGTAAGAACCCGAATCACTCGCACGAATTTTTCGTTCGTAAATCTACTTTACACGGTATTGACTTGCGACGCGCACGGAATAGGGACGACGATCAGGACTGCCAGGGGAGAGGTGAAGGATCGAATTGTTAACGGTCGCCCGTGCGACCGATTTTCCCGAACTGACTTTATCGGCTTCTATTGGCCGCTCTCGCAAAGAGAAAAGAAAGAGGCGAACTTACAGTTTTTGAAGATCCGATTCCGAGAGAACTCGACTCGTATCCAACGTCTTTTTCTATCTCTCTTTCTCTCTCTCTTTCTCCTCTCGCTCTGTTTTGCGCTTGACGTGTTACGCTCTTCCTCGTGCGACCACGCTCCGGAACAAAGTGCCGGTCCACGCCGGCCGGCTTCCTCGTCTCGCCCAATCCCGTAACAGATGACGGACCTCCTATTGATTTTCGGATCGCGGGCCACGTGGCTCGCCCTGTCGCTCGATCCTCGCCGTGATTCTTCTCTCTCTCCCGAGTCGACGAGCGCCCTAGTCGGTACAGCGCTCGCCAGCCATACCGCGCGAGAGCTGCAGTCTCTCCTGACGCGCGGCAGGCCGGAGACTCGGGAGATGGCGGCAGGAGGCCCTCAGACGGTCAGTCCACCGTCCACGTCGTTGGGAGATGGCGTTGATGGCTCTCCGAGTCGACGGCCGGGCCGACGTGGCTCCAGTCGAAAGTCCGCGTGGTCGCGTCGTGATCGTGATAAGGGGGGTGCGGGAAGGACGGGGAGGATGGTGTCGCGGCTTCGATATAATAAAAGAATACCTTAAAAATACCTTAATATTAACATGTAATTTTTTCCTCTATAAAGGTGCGTGGCGGAGACTGAGCCCGAGCGTGGTCACGCGGGCTCTTTCTCTATCTCCTTTGTGACGCAACGTCACAACTCCCCCCTGCTTAAACTGGAGTACTCCCCTCTTTTCCTGCAAGAGCGGTTATTCAGTTATGCTTTCTTTACTTCAGGGGAGGAGGTCGGGATGGGTATTTAACGGAAGGTGTACTTGAGTACTAGGCTGGCGGCATTTACCCATAATATCCGCTGGCTAGAGTTTTCCATAATACTGAAGTGACACATCTTTTAGGATTAAATCACAGACTGGTTACCTTAATTTATTAAGTCTTTGCGATGACTTTGCCCTACTGGTAGTCGTTCGTCGCAAACTCAGGTACTGTCGTCAGTCGTTCTGTCGCTTCACCATCGGATGAGTATCTCGATGCTCGCTGGGACGTCCGGCGAGGCTTCCTTGGCCTTTCACCGTAGCTAATCTCTAGATGACTACGTTGTCTCGCTGGTCGCTGGATTCTTCTTAGTCGCGGCTTCCTTGGCCGTTCGTGAAGCTGTTCCAGGGCCAGGCCCTAGGATTTAGGATATCGTGTTTGGGACAGCAGTGGGTGGGGGTAGGATTTGGGGCATCAGGATAGGATTTTGAGTGTGGGACATCGGTAGGGGAAGGGGGAATTTGGGGCATCAGGATGGGATTTGCATCTCGCAAAACCCAAGTTAGCACTCAAAGCAAAGCGAGCATTAATACGCGCGAGTCTGTTCCTGATCGTACCGTTCTTGTCGTTCTAACCGGGAGATCAGGTCGAAGAGGTGGGCGTCGGAGAGCTCCACCCTCTTTGAACGTTGGGAACGTAGCCCGCTACGGCGACGCCGTTTTGGGCTTGGGGCTACTTTTGCTGGCGATCGCGGCCTGCTCGGGCCGGCGATCGCTGGGTCAGGGACTGCGTCTTCTTCTGAGGTTGGGACTCCTTGCGGGTCCCGGAAGGGCTTCAGATCCTTAATGTGAACCCGAGGGTTGCGACGACTCGTCGGATCCTCGAGTTCATATACTACAGGGGAGTGCACCGCCAGGATACGAAAGGGGCCGCTATACCGCGGCGCCAGTTTGGCGGCGAAGTTCTGTGCTCCTGACGACAGAACTCGGTTCTTCCGCAGAACTACATCTCCCACCTGATACCTCGTATCTTTTCGGCTTTTGTTGTAGTATTTGGCCTGCCTTTTCGCGGCGGCCTCTAGGTTCTTCCGAACCCAGTCGTGCAGCAGAGGTAACCGCTGCATCCGATTGGACCATGCTTCCGGGTCTCCTGGGGTTAATTTGGGGGGTTCAGGGGCTTCGTCTCGGAGGCTTTTGGCTGGGCGGGGGTTTCGGCCAAAATTCAAGAATGCGGGGGTCATCTGGGTTGAGGACTGCACGGCCGTGTTCATCGCGAAGCATAACTCCGGTAGGTGGGCGTCCCAGTCTCGGTGATCCATTCCCACGTACGATGTTATCATCGTCTTTAGAGTCCGGTTGACTCGCTCAACCGGGTTCGCCTGCGCGTGGTAAGGCGGCACCGTTGTCTGGTGAATTCCAAGCTCGTCCAAATACCGCGTTACGTGCGTGTTGACAAATTCCGTCCCGTTGTCGGTCAGGAAGTACTGTGGGCAACCGTACCGGTTGACCACCAGAGTCTCGAATGCCTTCATTATTGTAGCGCCGGTAGCACTACCGAGCGCCTTAGCCTCCACGAACTTCGTGAAGACATCCTGGAAGACAACGACGTAACGGTTCTTAGCTTTGCTGGGGGGGAAACGGACCCATCACGTCGGCAGCGACTACGCACCATGGACCTTCCGTGGTGCGCTCTCGCATCAGGCCGGACGGGGGTAATTGCGAAACCTTGTGGAGTTGGCATACGGGGCAGCGCGCCACGTATCGTGCTACATCTTGGAATATGCCTGGCCAGAAGAAATCCTGGATGACCCGTTGATACGTCTTATCAGTACCCAGGTGGCCAGCCTGGGGTCCTTGATGGGCATCCTCCATTGCTCGCGGCCTAGTCTCGGCCGGCAAGACAAGCTTCCAGGCATCCAAGTCCACAATCGTCGGATCGATGATCGAATGCGGTCGATGGTAGTACAGTTTGTTGTCCTCAAGTTTCCAGCTTGGGTATTTCCATGGGAATTCACGGACGTTTTGTACCTTGTCCAGGTACCAGGGGTCGGTACTTTCTCCGAGCGCGGCTAAGGCCGCGTCGGTGTCCTCGTACATGTGGGAAAGGGCATCAGGGACAACATGAAGGGTTCCTTTCCTGTGGACGATCGTCAGGTCCCATGCTTGCATCGAGAGTGCCCACCGGGCTAATCGTCCCGAAGGGTCCTTCAGATTCCGTAGCCACTGGAGACTGCTGTGGTCGGTGATGACAGTCACGTGAGTGCCTTCGATATACGGTCGAAACTTCCTCACTGCCCAAATTACCGCCAAGCACTCCTTCTCAGTGACGGTGTATTTTCGTTCTGCGTTACTCAGCACCCTGCTGGCAAACGCGATCGGATGCTCTTCACCGTCGAATTCCTGCGTCAGGACGGCTCCCACGGCCGAGTCGCTGGCGTCTGTCTGGAGGACGAAAGGGCGGGTGAAATCGGGACGGGCTAGGATTGGGGTCTGACTTAGGGCTTCGCGGAGAGACTCGAAGGCTTCCTGCTGTTCGGTCCCCCAGTTCCAGGGAACATCCTTTTTCAGGAGCTCGGTCAGGGGAATTTTATCCCGCGAAAGGGTGGGTAAAAATCGGGCATACCACCCTACCATTCCCAGGAAACGGCGTAATTGCCGAAGGGTCCTGGGCGGAGGGTATGCTAGGATAGGGGCAACTTTTTCCGGGTCGGCCTTCAATCCGTCCCGGCCGATGGCGTATCCTAGATACGTTACTTCCGGGCAGAAGAATTCGCTCTTCTCCCGGTTGATGGTGAGCCCAGCGGCTCGGAAGACTTCCAGGACGATCCTCAAATACTCGAAGTGCTCCGCTTCGGTGTCGGTGGCGATGATCACGTCATCGAGATACGCAAAGACATGGGGCTCCCATGCCGGATCGATGAGCTGATCCATCAGCCGCTGAAACGTCGCTGGTGCGTTCGTCAGCCCGAACGGCATTCTCCTGAACTGGAAAAGTCCTCGGCCAGGAACGGCGAAGGCGGTGACAGGACGACTTTGGGGGGCTACAGGGATCTGGAAATAAGCCTGGCTCAGATCCAACTTCGAGATGAACCGGGCTAGCCGAAGGCCATCCAAGATCCGATCCATATTGGGAAGAGGGTAGGCGTCCTTCAGTGTTACCCGGTTCACGTCGCGATAGTCAATGCAGAAACGATGCTTTCCGCCTGGCTTCGGGACGATCACCGGGTTACTTAGCCAAGAGCTCTTCGTCCTCTCGATCACTCCCTCTTGGACCATCTTATCGACTTCGGCTTGGGCTATTCGGAGGAGGTACGGGGAAATTGTACGGGGCTTCTGTCGGATCGGGGGGTGCCCTTGCACGTCGATATAATGTTGCGTCAGGTTCGTTCGTCCTAACTGTACGTCCTGTGAGGGGGATACTAACTCGTCCAGAAGGGATTCTAGACGTCTATTTGCCGAGACCGAGGCAGGTTCCAAGCCTGCAGCCTCGGGGAATGCGGGGATGCTCCAACGTGGCCCACTCGGTGTCGCGAAGCTGCGCTCCGGACCACCGTGAAGGGACCACGTATCCGTTTTATAATCCACTCGCATTCCGAACAATCTCAAAAAGTCAATCCCCATAACAAATTCGTAGCCTAACGCGGCTACACGTACCTGGAGGGATTGCACTTTTCCTGCGAGATCGAAGGTCAGTGTGACTGCCCCGTCTACCGGAACTACTGCCCCGTTGGCGACCCGAACGCCCTCCACTATCGGTTGCAAGAGGAGTCCTCTCCTCCTTGCTACCTCCAGCCCGAGGTACGTTTTCGTAGAACCAGGGTCGACCAACGCCAATAGGAGTTCGCCACCCACGTTAATCCATAAGTGGTGGCGAGCATCCATACTTAAAGCTCCGATAAACATTTCTTCCCGGTCAGCCACCTCTTCCTCTTCTCGGGAAGCCATATGTTCGCACGGGAACAAATCTGTTTCATTTCCTGTTTCTGTTGGGGGCGGGTTTGACTCTGCCTGCCGCTCTGGTGCTACGCTCGTCGTGGCACAGTCAGGCTGCGGCTGGGGTCGGGGTATCTGAAGGAGGTTCTCCTTCTTTAACGACCGTCGGGAGGTACAGGGGCTTACTGCCCTCCCGACCGGGCGTTTTCCGAACGCTTTCGTTCGCAATTCCGGCACGAGTTGACATCACATCCGGGCCATCCACAGATTCTGCAGAATCGGCCCATCAACTGTGTGCACTCCCGGTAACGGTGTCCCGGTTGCCGGCAGTTGTAACACCTCGGGCCAGGTCCTTCAGGATTGCTGGGCCGAGGTTGTGTCGGGGACGGGCTTTGGGGAATTCGTGGGGGATTCGCGGAGGGTTTTGTGGGCGGGTTTTTCCAGGTATGTGGGGAGCAAGGGGCGGATGGGGGTTTAGGTGGGGAAGGGGGTTTCTGAGGCTGCTTCGCCTTCTTGGGGTAGCCGCTACGACCCTTGGTCTTGGCGGCTGAGTCGGAGGGGTTCTGGCGAGGGGTTCGGCTCGGTGATGGAGGGGTAGGCGGGGGACTGGGGTAGTGCTCCTCATCCTCGGCGGGCTCGTATTCCTCTGGTTCCTCCAGGGCGGCTATCTTCATGCGGGCCTCCCGGCCACGCTGCGCATACGATGCCGAGGGCAGAAGTGTCAGACCCTTCTTCGGCGGGGCCCTGTAGGCCTTCGCTTTTCCCCAAAATATCTCGCGGCTGCGTCCCAGCCGCTGGAGATCGAGGAAGCTGCTTACATCCTTCCGCTGGATGTGCTCGGCGTAATCCGGGTGCAGATTCTCGCAGCATATATCGAGTTGAGTCTCTTTACTCAACGGCGGGTTCAAGTGATTGAAAAGGGTCCTTATCTTCACGAGGAACTCCGCCATAGGCTCTCCTGGCCCCTGCGTGCGGAGTTCTATTTCCTTCCGGAGACGTTCCTGTAGGTCTCCATGGCCGAATTGTTCCCGAAAGTAGAATACGAATTCCTCGTATGAGCTCCATTCCTCTCGTTCTACTCTCAACCATAGGAGCGCGTCACCGGTGAAAGCTTCGGGGAGGGCGTCCATCAGATCTTCCTCCGTCAGCTTCCTTGAGATGCAGTATTCGTGCATCCTCCACAGGAATTCCTCGGCATCTTCGTCCGGATTCCCCGCGAATCGGGGACCGTATCTCTGCCAATGGTCTATTCCTCTCGCATGCCGTGGCCCTTGCGAGTCGTAATGTTGTGACGCGTCCTGGTGTGATCGGGGTCGGGGAGGGGGAGGGTCTGCATGTCGCGACCGAGCCTTTGGGAGGGGTCCTATTCGGGTACTGTTCCGGGGGGTGGGTGCCGACAGGGTATACGTGTCATGCGGTGGCCACTCCTGGCTACCGCTAATCCGTAACAATCCTGTGGCAGTGGGACTAGATGTGGGGAGGGCTTGGGATCGTTGGTGGGGTAACTGGGAAGGGGGAAGGGCAAAGGTGACCGCGGTACGGTCGGGGGCCGGGGTGACGTTGGTTCTGGGCGCGGGTGTCGGACTAAATCTCTCTGTTGCCGATCTCCGATCCCGCTGGACCGGCAGTCTCCTGGGCGATGGCGTCGGCGTTCTATCGTGGTCATCCGGACCCGCTGCCTCTTCTTGGAACGCGTGGGGTGGCGGCGTCATCGTCCGCCTCTGGGTTGGCTGGTACTCTTCGTATGTCGGGGCTTGGTGGCGGTCAGCAGTCGATGCGAATAACGGTGCCGTCAGTGGATCAACCAAGGCAGCCCCTAGCGAGAATGGGGGGGCGTCCCCCCGCTCATCCTTCCGGACATCCCAACGGATTAACGCTCCTGGAATCCGTGTCCTTATCTCGTGCCGGATGAGGCGATCTTGTACTTCGCTTTGTGTCCCATCCGTGTTGAGGCCCGCTCGGTCACAGGCTGCTAGGATGTCCCGCATCGTCTTCAACCGCTCAACTTTTTGTCGGGCGATCCTCTCTTCCGTAGCCATCAGCGAGAGATTGGATACATCCACTGAGAGGGGCGATGTCGATCCTCGGGGGTGATCTATGGGGGAAGTGGTCATAACGGGGGACGTACGGGTTGGGGTCGTGACTGTACTCGTCGTCACCGGGGTATCTGCCATTTTGCGGACGAGCTAAATGCAATAAACGAAAAATTTGGGGGTTTGGGAAGGGCTAACCGCTCGCGATTACTCCGCGGCACGGTTAGAACGGAATATAAATCTTTGGTCAAAACCAAAACCCAAAAAAAATTAAGTAAAACTCAATGGCTCCAATAACTCAATTTTTACACGAAAAATACCGCAACAAACAAGCAATGGAAAGTCTTACACGACAATTCGTTTATTGACTCTACTCCCTGGGACTGTAACGTTACTTCGGTTTATTTGGATAAACTGACTCTAAGTTCCCAAGGGAGTATTATTTCCCGGACTCTGACAACGCAATATTTTCCAAAAATTTCCCTTAATACCGAGAAAATTTAAAAGTTGTCGAGTCTTCTATTCTGTACTTTATTCCGCCAACTGAATAATTATTCCTTAAGGGATTCTGATTCCCAGCTAAAACAATGCTATGTTCCTTAAATTATTCAGGAGGCCCCACAAAAGAATAGAAATTATTTGGGGATCGTTCGGGGTGTGGGGTGACCGTTCGCGAGGGACTCAGCGTCGCGGTCTTTATTAGGGCTTCGTAACGAAAAGTCTTGGGGCGAGGGGCAGCACTTCTCCCAAGCGTGAAGAAAATTGGGGGGGGATATGCGTGGTCAGCGAGGAAAACGATAAAGCGCAAAACAAACAAAAAAAAATGGGAATTTATACCGTCATGTCAAAAGTCATCGCAAAATACACAAAAATACCAAGCAATGCCAAATCCGTATCAGTACAAAGCTATTCCACAGTATTTTCGGAATTGAAAAAAAATCGCAAAAAAAAAACAAATGGCCAATCAGCACCAATTGCAAAAAAAAAGAAAACACAAAAAAAAGCAGGTACTCAATAATTTATTTCATAAAAAAAAATCAATTCCGACAAAAGAAACGAATAGCCAGTATGCGAAAATTGTAGTTAAGGCAACAATTCACAAAGAAAAATCAGCTCAGTATTTTTCACTCACGCGGTATTCCCTTAAGCAATAACAACTGCTTCTAAATTGCCAACGCAATACAACAACAAAAAACTATTTTAATTGCCCAAGCAATAATGCTAAATCAATCTTTAATTGTTAGCGAAATAGTGCACAAATTAAGTTTTCAGTTGCCAGAGCAATAATGCGAAAATTAATTTTTAATTGCCAATGCAATAATACAAAAATCACAATTTGATTTGCCAAGTACACAAGCAAGTATGGGTTCTAGGGGAAAAAAGGGGTAAGTGCGGTCGCCGAAAATGTGCAAAAATATATTCCAATCGCTAACACCAAAAAAAAACAATTTATTTTCTATTTACTTGTTAGCGAAACTCGAAAAAAAAATAATCAGTTGCAACTATTAGACGGAAACTCGGTCGTCCGAATTTTTCCGATCTTCGCAAAATTCTCAAGTTGCGGGTGCCGTGGCGGGGCAGGCTATACCTGTCAGGGGTGGGGGTAATTATTATTTCGCGCGAAAACGCAAAAAAAAACTATTCGGTATGAACCGTTCACACCGAATAAATGTTTTGTCACTGAAACGAAAAATAATAATTTTCGAAAAATAATTATTATTAATTCAAAAATTAACAATAATAAATTTAACAACAATAATAGTCGTGGTGGGCTCTTTCTGTAAAAAAACAAAAGTTTTTTCGGGCCCCACGTTGGGCGCCAATTTTATGACGGGTATCGCGTGTTAACGTAGGCGGAGGAAGGGGGAAGGGGAAATGAGCACTGGTTTTACAAAGAAAAAAATTCAAATATAATTTAATGAATGCACAAAAAAAATAGGCTCGATACAAAAAAAAAGACTCTAAGTGATAAATTACAAAAATCAAGATAATAAAAATGTTTCGCAATAATAAGAATAATGACTCGAATTATTTGACGGGTTACTGGACACGCGAAGTCCCAAACGCTATTTCTCGACCCGTTTAATATTCTCTCTCAATTTCTAATTGTGGTAAGTTGGGCGCCAGCCTTTCTCGGGCAACGCGCTTACGCGTACGCAGTTTTCAGACTCAAAAAAAAACCAAAACAAACACGGCCTTCGGCCGGCAAGCAAGAGACTCGATACAATTTCCAAATGGGGACGTCTCGGGGTATCTGGGGACGGACGGGGTTCTCGAACACAATGGCCACTTCTTGGACCACGACTATTTTAAACTTAATTTTCCAATTTCCGAATTAATCTTACTCAAAAACCAAAATCTCGACATACGAATTGCGCGATTTTATCGCGCCGGGATTTATTCTCACGGGCTATGTCACCCGAGCCGGCCGACGGCCGTGCTACACGAGGCTGGCCGCGGCTACGCGCGCGCGAGGGGAATTCTCACGAGGGACGACGGGGATCCGCCACGAGCACCTTTTTACACTTTATTCGCTATTTTTAATACTCTAATATTCGGGTAAGAACCCGAATCACTCGCACGAATTTTTCGTTCGTAAATCTACTTTACACGGTATTGACTTGCGACGCGCACGGAATAGGGACGACGATCAGGACTGCCAGGGGAGAGGTGAAGGATCGAATTGTTAACGGTCGCCCGTGCGACCGATTTTCCCGAACTGACTTTATCGGCTTCTATTGGCCGCTCTCGCAAAGAGAAAAGAAAGAGGCGAACTTACAGTTTTTGAAGATCCGATTCCGAGAGAACTCGACTCGTATCCAACGTCTTTTTCTATCTCTCTTTCTCTCTCTCTTTCTCCTCTCGCTCTGTTTTGCGCTTGACGTGTTACGCTCTTCCTCGTGCGACCACGCTCCGGAACAAAGTGCCGGTCCACGCCGGCCGGCTTCCTCGTCTCGCCCAATCCCGTAACAGATGACGGACCTCCTATTGATTTTCGGATCGCGGGCCACGTGGCTCGCCCTGTCGCTCGATCCTCGCCGTGATTCTTCTCTCTCTCCCGAGTCGACGAGCGCCCTAGTCGGTACAGCGCTCGCCAGCCATACCGCGCGAGAGCTGCAGTCTCTCCTGACGCGCGGCAGGCCGGAGACTCGGGAGATGGCGGCAGGAGGCCCTCAGACGGTCAGTCCACCGTCCACGTCGTTGGGAGATGGCGTTGATGGCTCTCCGAGTCGACGGCCGGGCCGACGTGGCTCCAGTCGAAAGTCCGCGTGGTCGCGTCGTGATCGTGATAAGGGGGGTGCGGGAAGGACGGGGAGGATGGTGTCGCGGCTTCGATATAATAAAAGAATACCTTAAAAATACCTTAATATTAACATGTAATTTTTTCCTCTATAAAGGTGCGTGGCGGAGACTGAGCCCGAGCGTGGTCACGCGGGCTCTTTCTCTATCTCCTTTGTGACGCAACGTCACAATATATATATATATATATATATATATAAGAGAGGAGGGATTTTGTATAACATTTGAAATGATGAAAACTGAAGGAAGAAAACATATGCATATATCAGATTTCATTATTTCAGATGTTACACAAATTCTGCACCACCGAGAAAGTAAGAACGAACAAGGGGTGAGAATACAAAAAGAAAAAGCGAAGCAACGAAGAACAAGCACGTAGCTACTGGCCGCTGTCGTTTAGCAACGAGCGAGAAATCCGACGGTAGGATATCGTCGATCACGACCTCATCCTTTCTGACTCATTAGGACTCGGCACGGCGTGATTACGATCCTCCTACAGACCCGAAATTGGCATCCACTTAGCATATTGCATGTATTGTTATTCAACCTATCCTGATACCGTGACGACTACGAATCGTCCTCTTGTACGAACGCACACATACACAAGCTCGTATATGCATTTACGGATAGGTACTGTAACTTTCCCCCGATCAATTAACGCATCGAATTAATTTCCGATGAACCCTCGCGATCTTTACGAGTTGATTTCGATCGCGACATCCACGGCGCGTCATCGCTACCGTGGATCTCTCTCGGGCATCCCTCCGTCCCTCTTTCTCATTCTCTCGTTTATTTCTTCATGATCCTGATTGTTGTTATTATTCTTTAAACCCACACGTTCTTTCCGAACATATACATATAACGAGGCGATTCGCACGTCGATAAATTGGCACGTTTAAAATCCAGCTTGGATCTCAAAGTCCCGTGAATTTGAATTCCCAGCTCGTCAGCGTTTCTTTTTGCCGTCAATTTAGATCGTAATCGGGATCGAATCGTCGCTTAATCGTCGCACGAGAGGGGGTGGAGAAGAGAGAGAGAGAGAGAGAGAGAGAGAGAGAGAGAGAGAGAGAGAGAGAGAGAGAGAGAGAGAGAGAGAGAGAGAGAGAGAGAGAGAGAGCGAGAGAGAGAGAGAGAGAGAGAGAGAGAGAGAAATTTTGTGATCAAATTATGAATGGAATGGATTAATCAAATCAAAGGTAAGAATTCCATTTCGCTTTTATCGATTCTACGTCGATCGATCTGTATAGATATGTTAGGCGTACAAATATTATATTGAGGTATAAAAAGGTGTTTGTAATTTTCGTACGATTAAACCTCCGTCTGTACACTGGGTCTTTGAAGGCACAAGCCAAATTTTCAAATCGCGTATCTCTGGATTTTGGAAAGGGGGTCGGTCTGGTCCCGTCCGTAAAAAAACGAGGTAGTGCGGGTAAGTCGTACGCACAGGGGCGCCACGATCGATCATTTTGTGTCCATTTTGTGAACAGCAGAAAGTGAAAATCTCGAGCGTGCCGTAGAAGACCCAGTGTACAGACGGCGACGGTATTTCGTGTAAGTAAGTAAAATTAAATTTATGCTTTTTTTCGACTTTTATGATAATTTTAACCTTCCTGAAATTATTTTTATCGCATGTATATGTATTAGACTAATTCAAAAGCGACAATTTTCCTTTCGAAATTCCCTATTTGAAATTAAGTAATTAATGTTAATACAATATGTCCTTACAAAGACGATAAGAAAACAATGTTTTGCTGTGCGCTGTGTGGTGTGCCCGTGTGCGAAGAACATCGCATTGTTTGTGTATCCAGTGCACGAACAAGAATTTCCCAACAAAAATTGATGTAATAAAAAAACATTTGGATTTGTAATAAAAAAACTAAAAATAAACCGAAAAATATTATTTTCTCTGATTTTTTTCTATTAAAAATAGCGACCGTTTCGGTAATCGAAATAAATATACTTTTTGAAAGTAGCGCATTCACTGTATTTTTTTTCCTAATAGTACATGTATTCAGCTATACAACCTCGAAAGAATTTTGTTTTTACATGAAAATTTGCTTTAGTTATGATTTTTTTATGAAAATCGATTTTTCCTCCATTTTCGGTTACATTTATTGTTGTAAACAAAATTATGTACAATAAATGGGTAAATAAATGATTGGATCGTGGAAAGAAATGGTGTAAAAGTGATTCAGAATATCTTGAAATTTTTTGACGCTTTTTTCTTAGAAAAAAACATTAGCAGGACATTCACGACCCAGGTTACAGACGGTGTCCCAAAATTTAAGTGTACAGACGGAGGGTTGAGAAAATAGAAATAATTTGTCTGCTGAACGCCATACGACTGCAAAGTTCCTCGGACGATCGTATTGAAGTTTGCATCGTTGCAATGCAGCGAAATTTCTTTTCGTATTTTCCGCTTTTTTTGTTACATTCAGGGTGAGAAAATGAGTGAAAATTTTTTGAGAATCCATATTTAATATTTATAACCAACTACTGAAAAGACATCATTTTAGCTGATGATAAAAATAAAGAAGCGAAGAAATCAAGATGAATTTTCGTTGCATTCCAACGATGCAAATTTCAACACCATCTCGGGCGATAGGGTCTGCATGGATGATGCGCGGGTGCAACACGGTCCGAAACATTACGATCGACCTACGCATTCCCCGTTGGGCAGGTCGTTGCAGAGATCTTACCTCTCTCTCTCTCTCTCTCTCTCTCTCTCTCTCTCTCTCTCTCTCTCTCTCACTCTCTCTCTGTCTCTGTCTCTGTCTCTGTCTCTCTCTCTCTCTCTCTCTCTCTCTCTCTCTCTCTCTCTCTCTCTCTCTCTCTCTCTCTCTCTCTCTCTCACTCTCTCTCTCCCTCTCCCTTTCTCCCTTATTCGTTTCATGTATAACAATTCCAACCTGGATTTGCGCACATTGGTCGACTATACTGACAGTCTCCATAGCTTCGAAACGCAAGAGTGAGAGAACCTCACAATATATTCTTTTTTATCTCTCGTTCGTCGCGCTCTCGTCGTGCGAACCAAGAGCGAAAAGACAGAGAGAGAAAGAAAGAGGTCCATTCAAGGAGAGAGAGAGAGAGAGAGAGAGAGAGAGAGAGAGAGAAGGGATAAAGATAAAAAGTCCATTCGTGGCGTATAGGTAGGAACGGCAGCATCAGGAACGGAGTCAAGAGAGTAGCACCGGCGGTGGTCCTGGCTCTGCTGGTGGCCCGGCTCGCACTTACACACTCGATCGCACATTCGATCTCGGGTCGCCCTCGACTCTCCGCACCAGCGGCGAACCTCGCCAAGATTTCAGCCCAGACGACCTCGAATCTTCTCACCCCCTCCCTTCGCCGACTGCACGTCGTCTCCAGCCCCCTCCCCCCTCCACATATTTCCCTTCTTCCCCTTATCTGCTAAAGGCCTTTTGCAATAACTATAAATAACGAACGTTGAGACTCCTCGATTTATATTCGATCGATCGAAATTGAATCGTTCCGGAATTGTTGCTCATGCACAAGTTTTTTCGCACAGCGATTGGCCGAGCATTACACTTACTTTGTTGATTTTATTGTGGATTATTCTTTGGGTTTTTTGAGCTGATTTTTTTAGTTCATTATAATTATATATATATATATATATATATAATAATATAATATAATTATAATGAACTAAAAAAATCAGCTCAAAAAACCCAAAGAATAATCCACAATAAAATCAACAAAGTAAGTGTAACGACAACAAAGATTATATATATATATATATAATCATATATAATTATATAATTATAATTTTTGTAAATGACCATAGACAATTGTCTATTGTCGTTTACAAAAAATTTCATTGCACATCTGTGTTATTATTCATGTTAGACAAATGAAAAGAAAGAAATGTTGTGATTTAGACATTTTGTGAAAATATTGTAAATAATATTGTTAAATGTTCGAAATAATATTGTAAAACATTGTAATAATAGTGTAAATAAACAATATTGTAAGATATTGTAAAAATGTAGAAAAATAATTTTGGTGAAAGAGACAAATGTAAATGTCACTCTTTCCTCTCTCGTATTGTTGAGCAGAGTAAAATGCTGATTATTATTATCCCTAAGTGCTCATTATTAATATCGATATGTTTTCCAAAAAAATCTAATAATATAAGTGCGTTATCGTTCTCGTCAGAAGATCAAGAAGAGACAAGAATTTTGTATAATTTATTTTTCCATCCAATCTTGCACTCCTCCCAAGTGTTCGTTATCATCAGTTTATTTTTTTTCACGTGATATTGCAACTTTTGGATTAAATTAGAATTGCAATTATTGAGTTGAATTAAAATTGAAATTATAAAATTGAATAAAAATTACAAGAATATAATGTAATCAAAATTGAATCTATTGAATTTAATTAATATTGTATCTATCGAATTGAAGTGAAATAACAAATATCGAACCGAATTTCAATTTCAAGTATAGACTAAAATTCAAATTGAATTTGCTAAATTGAATAAAAACAGCAATTGCCAATTGCTATTAAAATTGCACAGGCAGAGTCGCCGAAGCTCTCACTAAACGTCTCTCAAGCAGAAATATAAAAACTAATTCGCACTTCCGCTTGTCCTATTTGAAAAATGAAAAGCGCACGTATCGGTGTATAAAACAAGAAAGTAATGGACGCGCGGCGCGACTCGCGTCGAGTAAATACCCGAGCGAGGTTATAAACTTGAGATCTGAGAGGCTTCAGGCTCCCTTTATTTTATGCAACTTCGTGGCTGCGATTGCGGAGTGAAGGGACCCCTCGCGGTGCACCGCGGTTCGGATTTGAAGAAATCTCGTCCTCTTCGAGGATCTCGGTCCTCTGCTTCTGTGTGCGTCATCGCGACTGTCTTTCCGCAAAAGGAAAAAGTCACTCGTGATTCCTGACGTTCCGTAATGCCTATATACCTGGCGGGCTAGAGAAGGGGGGGGGGGGGGGCATGACGAGTGCGGCACGAAAAGTCCTCGTGAAGGGAACATTGCAGAAGCGCGAAAAAAGATGAAAAAATTTGGGCGGAAAAAGAGGAATGACGGACCTACCACTAAGCACGTCCGACTATTAGCAAAAGGCACCGTGAGCGTTGTCGCTAGTGTCTCAATTCCGGCGAGCCAAATTGCTACGACGAGGAAAAATTCTTCACTCGGATTCTCTCTCTCTCTCTCTCTCTCTCTCTCTCTCTCCCTCTCTCTCGCCCCTCTTTGTTCCTTTCTTCCGCGGACGATTATCGAATTCTTTTCTTCCGGGGGTCGCGAGTGCGGAGAAAAACGAATATCGGCGGGCGAAAACGTCGAAACCTCACCTGCCGTTGCGAGAAACCGAAAGACAGAAAGAAAGGGAGAGTACTCGGGGGCCGTGAGATATTACGAGGAAACGAACAATTACGAACCTCCGAAGCGACGACGTGTCGTTTTTTTTCCCAAATCGAAACATTTTTACTTCCCATCAAAGAAACGAAACGAACGAACGCCTTGTTTATGTTTAATTTCCGCAACTTTTTAAATAATTGTACATTCGTAATGATTTTTAATTTTTTAGCGCTTTTTTGAACCGTCCAATTCAGTTGAGGGACGACTTATTATACAGGGTGTTAGGAAGGTCGATGCAAAGCCTTAAGGGGGTGATGGGCCACCTCGCTAGGAACATATCTAACGTAGGTTACCTTAGTCCAAAGTCTGAGGATTTCGAGTTATCATGGTATGATTTTTGGAAAACTTCCCAAAATTAGGTACTGACTTGTTCATTATGTTCAAACGGACAATAATTGGTAACTAAAAATTTATTTGCGCCTTAGCTTAAGGCGTTACCCCCACTTGTAGCGCAAAAAAGGCCTTTTTCATGAATTTTTTTAAAGAAAACTACAAAACTTTTTTAATCGATCAATATACCATCTTAAAGAACACATCTTGAAGAACTTCCAGTAATTTTTTTATTGAAAAATATTACATTGTTTAGTGGCAAATGGCCGTCAATGAAATAATGTTTTTATATACACGGTTTGCGGTGACCAACATTGCGGCGAAGTGGATCATCTGAAAAAAAAAATGCGGATGGATTTAGTCAAATATAAGTATAAACTAGCCTTTAATCGAAGGATTTTAAAAAATATTCATTTTTCACAAAATAGCGGACAGTCAAAGTTAATAGTTCGATTTTAACGAAAAAAACGGCCGTTTTTTGGCTATAAAACTGCCATTTTTTTTTCGAAAAAAAAATCGAACGATTAAAGACTACATTTTTATGTATTAAATATAAGCCTGCAAAATTTCAAGAAGATCGGTTCATTAGTGT
Organism: Ophion slaviceki; assembly: GCA_944452715.1. Classification (NCBI taxonomy): domain Eukaryota; kingdom Metazoa; phylum Arthropoda; class Insecta; order Hymenoptera; family Ichneumonidae; genus Ophion; species Ophion slaviceki. The sequence continues at coordinate 16,993,430 of OX101793.1, read as the reverse complement.
TCGAGTAATCTTGGTCACCAACTTCAGAAATGCCATTTTGAGAAAAACGCGATTAAAGTTTCAATTTCAGTTTACACGAAGAAAATATTTTTTTTTGTAAACTTACATAGAGTCATCTATTCCGGGCCCATACTTCTGTATGGGCCCGGATACTTATACTTTAAAAAAATGCAATAAAAAAAATCGATTTTTTCAAAATCGCAAGTGGGGGTAACCCCTTAATGTGTATTCAATCGACAAACACCAATACAATGTATCCACACAACTAACTAAAGGGGACGTGTTAGATAATTAAAAAGTTGTAAAAAAATAAAAATACCTAATATGTTGATGCGATTTAAAAAAAATAGCATTAAGGGGTTATATATAGTTAACATTTTCGAACAATCGATTATATTTTTTTTGTTTGTATGGGCCATATATTTAAGTACACACACAGAAAATTTTTTGTCAATCCGTCGGATATTCTCGAAGTTACACGCACATTTGTAATGACGTGTCAGAGCGTTCGAAAGTGCTTTTGAAAATTCAAACGCGTTTTTCTCAAAACTGTGTTTTCAAAGTCGGTGAGCAAGATTTCTTGGAAACGGCTGAACCGATCAGTCTCAAATTTTAACCCAATCTTTTCAATTATATTTTTCAGTAACTAATCGAAGGTTTTTTCTCACCGATAAATATTTTCCATTTTATAAAATATGTAAGGCCTGAATTTTTGTCAAAAATCGATTTTTATTTGAGAAGCCGCCATTTTGTCGAAAATTATTATTTTGCTTATTCCTTCGATCAATTACAAGATAATCCATTATATTAACGAAATATTTTTGGTTTTTTCATTTTAGATGATCCGGTCCAGAGATATCGTGCTCACCGCAAGACGCTTTTTTCAGAGGTGCTCCCGGAGATCAGCTATAGCAGCTTTCAAAATGATTATTTTTTTAAAATAAAAAATGTTAAAATACAATTAAAAGTTACCATGATATGTGTACAAATTTGTACGTTAATAGATTTAAAGGTCTTCTCAAGAAAAATTCTTGAAAAGTCGATTTTGGGCCTCCTGACTCGGAAATTTTCCAAAAATCATCCTCACCACAATACCTCGAAATCCTTAGACTTTGGACTAAGGCAACCTAGGTTGGACATGTTCCTAACGAGGGGACCTATCACCCCCTTGAGGCTTTGCATCGACCTACCTAACACCCTGTATATATTTTTCTTCCGAAATAATGTTTTTCTTCGACCCAAACGAACCGAAGAAGTCATTTTTTATTGATCATAAAATTATTGTCTCTTGCAGAATGATAAAAGTTTTTGGCAAAAAGGCACCAACGATAATTGAATCCGATGGAAATAATCTTCGGTCCGAATGGCTTGTCAATTTTCGTTTAAAAATCGGCTGTACAATGACCGTAGAGCCAAGTGTATCAATACACTAAATCTCGTAAAAGCATAGCTCCAAATTGTCCGCAATTGTCGTAACTTTTCCTCACTATCGTCCTGTCTGCAGCGACACGGAAGAAAGAAGAATAAAAATCAAGGCAAGGATCGCGAAAGCTTCGCTCGCGGGTGTCGAAACACGGGCCCGTGTGGTCGAAGAAGAAAAAAAATCGGGCCGATCATCGAAAACAGGATTTCACGAAAGTTCGCGCTCGCATGATCCGAGCAGAGAGCGACGGAGCATTAACCTAATCGTTTTGGGACCGTCAGCGAAATAAATTGGCTGATTTGCATGGGAATTGAGATTTTTCATTCCTTCCATTCTTTTTTCCTTTCTTCCTTTCTCTCTCGCTCTCTCCTCTTTTCGACGTTCGCCAGCCGCGACGGACAAACGGACGGACGCTTCTTTTTCCATGCCTGACACGGTGATGAGAGCTCGGCCACTCGATCATGGACGAAGGAATGGACGAACCGCAAAAATCGACTTTTTTTTATCCTTTCTTTCGCGTCTTTCGCCTACATTGTATCGCCATTCAAAAAAGAATGATCGTTCAAGTTCTGGAGAAAGAAGAACAAAAAAGCATCTCAATTTTTCGTTGCAATTATTTCGCGAGGCTGCACTGAGAAAAAAAAACCAATGGAATCAAAACAATATATTGGTGGATCCAAAAAAATATTGGAAAATGTGATTGATTTGAATAACATATTATTTTGTTTGAAAAAGCTCTTCTCTTCTCTGAATATCTACATTATCCTTCAAATAAAATTATATTCTATTGAAATAATTCTATATACAATCCGTAGATGTATGGATGAAGTAATTAAGCGGTTGCTACAACATTTTTTATTTCGTACAAAAATATAATCAATAGAATTAATTATTTCTTTACTACATCGAAACGAATATGCCATGGGACGTAAGTTTTTCAATTTGTTTTAAATCTTAAATAAAAAGTGGGCATTAGAATGATCATCCACGATAATAGTGGAGAGAATATCAGATATCCAATGAAATATCCATGGAGAGAACATCAGATATTCAACTGATAAGAACAGATACTACACTTTGATCTTAGCCACAGGCCAAGAAGCGATACTCTTTAGAGTTTCTCCGGCGTTTAAGTAGATTTTCGGTTCGCGCTACGCTTACGAGAAACGAGCGCGCGTGCGACTTCTAGCGGTTGCTCCGAGAACTACGGGATTCCTCACACCCATAATTTCGGTGGCGCTCGGCCATGATTTGGTTGAATTCTTTCAACCAAATGCGCAAGAAACAAATTTTATTTTCGCATAATTTTTTAACCAATTCAGACATTTGCTTAATATATTTCAATAAAAATAAAATATTAATATTTTAACGAATAATGTACTTGGAAATCAATATCGGATATGGTGAAAAAAATAAAATAACATATTTACTCAATAGAATTTTTATCTGAATCAAACGAGCGAAATTCAATTTTTCTTGTATACTCGAATCAACAATATTCATGTTATGAATTGAAACGCTTTTTTTTCGTTGCAGAAAATGCATTCAAAATTATATAATTTGTTCGCGACCATTTTTCAGATAGTTTCAATAATGTATTGTTCTCGGCTAACAATATATCTTTTGAATGACATTTTTTTTAAATTTTATCATGTTATTAAAGTTAATAGCGTTTTGTTTGGACTAATAAATCCGATTATTTAGACCAACAATTTTACAATTGAATCAACAAAATTTCATTCAGTAACACCAATAATATTGGTTCAATGATTTTTTTTCTCAGTGTGGCCTTTTCTTCTTCTTTTAGTATGAAAAAATACTCAAATCTCGGGAAATAAAAAAAAATTGAAAGTGAAAAAAGGGTTTCCTGAGAGGAGATACTGGTCGGAAAATTTCAACGGACCATATACGGCCGTGTGAGATAACGCTCTTTGGACGATTGCAAGTTGCGGGAGCTCTCGTGCTTATATACACACGAGAGATCCCAACATGCCAAACTCTATATTGTTTTGTACTACTAACTGTATACAGTTTGGTTTTTAGTGCAATTTATGCAAAGTAGACGACGTTAGTTTGATTAAAATTTGGTCGCAGTTCACTTATCGCGAGATTGGCCTCCAGGGAGATGTAGCCCTACAATGGATTCCATACATCATAAAGGAATGTTACGACGAAGTGTCACATGTCTGCTATACTCCCTTTATAGCTTAACAACCAGCCTCCTAATTAAATTTTTCGATAACTAAATAATACGTGTTTTTTAATTTGTTAAAATCTACCGTGAAGTCAACTATTTTCAAATTCTTACGTTGTTGAGTTATAAAGGGTTAATTTCCTTCATTTTGCTGTACGCATAATAGAATATTGATTTTTTTTCAGAGTGGTCAATTTTGTCTGGTAAATATTAGGCATCACAAAAATACGATATATTTTTTTTTCGAAAAGGACGAAAAACCATTAAAAATCATATTTTTCCCCGCCGCAGGATATCGCGCAAGTTCCTTACAAAAAAACACGTGGCCACATTATAATTGTCACCCTGTATATATATATATATATACACACACACACAGGTACAAAGTAGCGATAAAGATCGGTAGTTCGAAAATTTATATCGATCGTTAAAATTACTTATTAAATTAAATGGCTTTTATTCAAACGTAAATATCACCTGTAGGTTAGGATATGACTCTACTCATAATGGGGATATCTTTATTAACTCAGTCCTCTCGTCTATATAAATCTTGCGTTACACCTCCCAACACACACACAGAAAGAAATACTTTGACCCCGTTATATCTATGTTATGTTGGCTATCAGCACATCAGGGTTTTTAAGGACGGTCCGCCATTAACTCCCATAAAAATACGCTTATATTCATCCAAAGCTTATTTTCAAGACATTCGCTTTACATAATGTTGAGTTTGGGGACAATTAGTTCCTAGGAGGACTGTCCTCAAAGATTAATATTTAAAAAATCGCCTTTCCCACAAAGAGACAGACATATATATATATATACACACACACAGCATACAACGAACGCTGCAGGAATAAATTTGTTCCTAAATCTCCGAATGACGTTCGAGGGGGACGAAGAAAAAGATCGAGAAACACAAGAAATTACGGAACATGCAGAGAAGCGTTGTACGCGCACCATGGGAACTGACAAAATAACGAGAATAATTCATTATATTAGCATTTCTAATGGATTATTTATATCGTACGAAATTTCAACGACGAACCTGTGATATTCACGTGAAAAAAAAAGTAAACGACTAACATCGATAAAGCACACGTCAAGTAATATATTCCAGTGTGCTCGATCAAATGTTTTTTTCTATTTCTAACCTTTAGTCGTAAAAAGTAAAGGAAGAATTAAAAAAAGGAAGAAAATGCCACCACCGCGATCGCAGCGTGGGACATTGGGGAATTCTTGAATTCCATCGATAAATCAATGAGGCAGATGTCGTAATTCTCGTTGCCTACACGTCGTAAAGTTTCGAATAATCTGAGACACAGCGTGCCACAAAACGCGGCCGCAAAGGATGAAAACAAATTTTTGACTTGTTAGCTATTTTTTTTTTCACCTCCCCGAGGAAGGTCCTTAATTACGCGGATTTCGGATGAGACGAGGGAAAGACGGAGAGCTAGAGGTGGAGGAGGAGACTGTTAATTAATTGTAAGTACAAATGTAATTAAGGGTTGACGCGCTTTTCTTTGAGGGGTCGTTTCCCTGCTTAAGAACTTTTTTCCGCAGATAAAAAAAAAATACGCGTCTAATAGTTTTCAATGCTTTATCACATATATGAGTTTCAACAAAATCGAAGGCGGAGACTTAAGGGGCCAGTCCACTTTGAAAATTTCAAAAAATCGAAAGCAAGCAACAATTGAAGAAATCGACGATGATGGTTTTAAAATTTTGATTTTTGCTCTTTTTTTTGCGAAAAACTGCGAAAAACGCGTTTTTTGATACTTTTTTCGTTTTTCATCTGGCATTTTTTTTTTTTGATGAAACTTTATATCCGAGGGTCATTTTGTAGCTCGTGTGATACTGAATCCAATGGACTTCGATTTTTTTTTGTTTCAGACAAGCCGTCCCGAGTTGTGATGGAGCTACCTAGCCCACCTATTTTTGAGGCGTTACGTTAAGGGGAGGGTACGGGTTTCAGCGTGAAAAAAAACACTTTTTTGCGATTTTTTTTCATCTATATGGATAGAGTAAATTTATTGAAACCTTTCGTAGATTGTTAAGTGTCATTTCAAGAACATTCCGTGAAATTTGTACGCGAAAATATCCACAAACAAGCCGGTGCCGCGTTTTTTTTTCGAAACCACTTTTTCAAAGTCCGTGTTCACTGCCATTTGAAAACTACATGACCGATTTATTTCAAACTTGGTATACACTTTCTACATGTAAAATACCTCCCCCCAACGGTTAGTTTGAGATTTTTTTTTACATCGAGGGGGTTTTCCACCCCCAAAATGGCGGAATTTTTCGTGAAAAATAGCACTTTTTACTTTACATGACCACCGAAAATTTATAAATGAAAAAAATAATTATTAAAGACCGTTGGGGGGAGGATTTGATGATACTTTGACTAAGTTTTAATGGTACTTGATTTCAGATAATTTCTAGCTGAGATACAGTGAACACCGAAAATCGTGTTTTTCCAAAGGCGTTCTTGGAAAAGCTTTGTCACCGGCTTGTTTGTGGATACTTTCGAGTACATATTTCACGGAATATTCTTGAAATGACACTTGACAATGTACAAAAGGTTTCAATGAATTTACTCTATCCATACAGATGAAAAAAATTCGCAAAGAAGTGTTTTTTTTTACGCTGAAACCCCTAACCTTCCCTTAAACTATAGTTTTTGTACTTAAAAATGAATTAAAATGTCCATATCTTTTATAAAATCCTCAAAAAAATCGCGAAAATAGCCTTCTTCGTGGCTCCAAAGTGGGGCTCCTTAAGGGGTTACCCCCACTTGCGATTTTGAAAAAATCGATTTTTTTTATTGCATTTTTTTGAAGTGCAGTTTTTTTTTGATGCCCGGAATAGATGACTCTATGTAAGTTTACAAAAAAAAAAAATTTTCTTCGTGTAAACTGAAATTGAAACTTTAAACGCGTTTTTCTCAAAACGGCACTTCTGAAGTCGGTGACCAAGATTACTCGAACACTAATGAACCGATCTTCTTGAAATTTTGCAGGCTTATTTAATACATAAAAATGTAGTCTGTAATCGTTCGATTTTTTTTTCGAAAAAAAATGGCCGTTTTATAGCCAAAAAACGGCCGTTTTTTTTTCGTTAAAATCGAACCATTAACTTTGACTGTCCGCCATTTCGTGAAAAATGAATATTTTTTAAAATCCTTCGATTAAAGACTAGTTTATACTTATATTTGACTAAATCCATCCGCATTTTTTTTTTCAGATGATCCACTTCGCCGCAATGTTGGTCACCGCAAACCGTGTATATAAAACATTATTTCATTGACGGCCATTTGCCACTAAACAATGTAATATTTTTCAATAAAAAAATTACTGAAAGTTCTTCAAGATGTGTTCTTTAAGATGGTATATTGATCGATTAAAAAAGTTTTGTAGTTTTCTTTTAAAAAAATCATGAAAAAGGCCTTTTTTTGCGCTACAAGTGGGGGTAACGTCTTAAATATCTGATTTTTTAATTCGGATTCATAGTCAACATCAAAACTCTGCAGTAATCCAAATTATCCAAATGCGAGAATGTCCTTGCACTCCGGTCCGCCATGCTGGCTTCGTTATGACGGATTTCGGGTTTTTGAGTTACGATTCGTAATCAGCAACCTCGAAAGACCTTCTGTCAGAGCAGACCTTTGCGGAGGGCTGCAAAGAAATTCTCTTTCTCTCGTCAATCACTTCGACCTTGCTCGAAGATCAAGGCAGATCGTGAAAGATGGCGCGTAATCGAGGTACCCGAATATCGAGAGCAAATTAGAGAGAGAAAGCGAGGGGGGGGGGGCAGAGGTGAAGAAGAAAACGAGAGTGAGTGAGAGGCAGACTCGCAATAATTTCGAGTGTTTACGATCCCGTGGTGTTTATAAGAAGGCGGATGGAGGATACGGGAGTGAGGACGTTTTACGAGAGTTTTATGAGCATCATTATACCCTCGCAGTGGCTCTTCGAGCGCGGAGTCCTCCGCGCGATTCCATCCTCGTGGTCATCACGAAACTCGCGAACTTCGGATCAACGGATTCCAACAAAAAAAAAACTAGATATTAAACGAGGAACCTCGGGCTTTTTCGCTCTCGCTCGTTTTTTGAGACATCTTGTTGGTGAGAGAAAGGGCCAAAATTAGTGAACGAGTGGAGCTTAAAGCGGGATATATACATTTACAACGATCAAAAAACCGATTCCTTTTTTTTTCTTTCTTTAAGGATGATGCGTCCAAAATTGAAAATGGTAAGAAAATTTTTAACATTTGATAGGTCATTGTGTAAAACATTTGAAAGGTTGTGTAAACATTTCACGACGATTGGGAAGCTGGCTACTGAGAAATTAGAATTCACAAATTGCACGCAGCCTTATGGAAACTGAAGTAACTTTGCAATTATTATGAATGAAGTAACTTTGCAATTATTTATGAATGATCGGTTTTTTATTTCAAATATATCAAAAACAAAGGTGGCTTTTTGGTGCAAGAAACGACGTCGTCCGTGAACGAAAATGAGTATTTGAATTTCCCGCTACTTTCATTTACTTCGAATACTCATTTTCGTTCACGGACGACGTCGTTTCTTGCACCATGAAGCTACCTTTGTTTTTGATATATTTGAAATAAAAAAAACGATCGTCCATAAATATTTGCAAAGTTACTTCATTCATAATAATAGCAAAATTACTTCAATTTCCATAAGGCTGGGTGTAATTTGGGAATTCTAATTTCTCAGTAGCCAGCTTCGTAATCGTCGTGAAATTTTTACACAACCTTTTAAATATTGTACATAATGACCTATCAAATTAAAAAAAAAATTATTACCATTTTCAATTGTTTTACTTGTTACTTAATAATTATAATTGTTACCTTTCAAATGTTTACATAATGACCTATGAAATTTAAAAAATTTTATTACCATTTTCAATTTTGGACACAACATCTCTAAACGATAGAACTATATATGTAGAATATTTTCCTAAAGTTTCAAAGCGAAATTCGAAAAACTTCAAACGTTACAGCCTCAAAACTGCATTATCGAAATTGGCGTGCAGGATTACTCAAAAACTATTAAGTCGATTGAGTTGAAACTTGGTAGAAATATTGATAATATTGGTACATTTGATAATTTACATTTGACGAGATACATTTGACGAGGTACATTTGACGAGAATTGCTTTTGAAAAATTGAAAAAGTACTTTTTTAATCCACAATTTAAAGAAATGTTGCGCGAAATGGTGATTTCTTTTTGGAAATGCGTGGTATTTTTTCAAATTTGCATTTTCTTCAAATGTTTGAACTTTTTTGCAAATCAAAGTCTGCGGGAAGCTAGACTGCACGCCGATTCGCAGCTTCCGCGGCGACTTTGCTGTAACACTCTGCCACAGCTCCGTCATTTTAATCATGAATTAATTTAAAAAAATGTTGTATACTTTAATATAATATTAGAGTATACCCAATGTTTGATAATTGTAGAATTATTAGTTCTTACTTTTAAAAAATCCCCGATATTGCTTATTTTTTCCTGTCTAAATGTATATCCCGCCTTAATCATTGTGGAAAAAAAAATTGTTCAATAACCAAAATGGTAAAACAACGAAACTGATGAAATTTCGCATTCACTTTTGTCAAATTCCTCAATTTAAGCATAGTTGAAAGTGTTTAAAAACGTGCCTTTCGTTTTGAGCCTGTGACAAAAACTCGGTCATATTCGTAATCGGCGGAAAATTTCCTATGGGATAGGCCTGTCAAACAGTGAAAGGGTCGAAAAAAAATGTTTCGACCGTTTTGGCCACTTTTCCATAATCGTCGAAATCCGGAAGCTTTAAACAGCCGTAGCGGCGGTTCTTTTTTAGTCACGGAAGCTTATTGGGAGGGTTTTGAAAAGGATTTAGGTATACTTAGAGAATGCCGTGTGATTCATCCCGATATCTCAATTAGTTTTCCTGAAATGTCCAATTGAAAAATGGCCGAAAAAGAAGCCAAAGGAAATTTCGCCGATTATGGAAAAATCGGCAAAAATCAATGATGCGTATTTGAAATTCCGCCATAGATCGAAAATTAATCGGGATTCGATGAACCGAGTGGCATTTTAAAGAGCAAACGATAACGAAAGAATAAGCATAGAAGGCGTTCCAAATCGTAACAAAAATGACCTACACTATGGGCCTGGTATCGATGATTCCATGTAAGTTGACAAATTTTATGATTTATTCATTCCTAAATTTTCAAACGCGTTTTTCTCAAAACCACGTTTTTCAAATCGGTACCCAAAATTTCTCGAAAACCAATGAACCGATTATCTTGAGGTTTTTTGTGGTTATTCTATACACCATTATCTAGTACTTGTCATAGGATTTTTTTTCCGTTACTTAGTTTTTGTTTTATAGGCAAAATAATAACTAATTTTTTACCCAAAAATCATGTTCAAACGTCCGCCATTTTGTCATAAATCGATATTTTCAAAATCGGCTATGACAAGTACTAGATTATAGTATCTAATTTAATAATCTTTTTGGTTTTTTTTTCCAGATGATTTTTGGAGAAACGCCCGTAGGTACCGTATACGCAGATTTTTTTACGGCGCTCCAATGATTATCGAATATCCTTGTATATTTTTGATATTTTTAAATAAAGAAAATTAAACATATTTTTGAATGTATATACTTTTAGATAATTAAAACCCCAATTCGAAATTTCAAATAGTTGTCCTTGAAAAAATTCACAAAAATGACCTTTGTTCCGGCTCCTAGGTGTATATCTCCCCTTAAGTGAAAAAACGTTTTTTTGGCCGAGGTGACAAAAAAATTTGAATTTCAAATATGTTTTTTCTACATCCATGTTGATGCATTTTTATTCCCTGAACATGAATTCACCATTCATTTTGCCCACAGTCCAATATCTCGATAATAAATTGTCAAAAATGTATCAAAAGAGGTTTTTGCGTTTCGCCAGCGTAATTTTGAGCTTTGCATAAAAACTCGAGGATATTCGTAATCAGCGGAAAACTTTCCATCGCATGGAGCCTCGAAATAGTATAAAAGACGATAAAAAAAAATACGATAAGAATTGTTAAGTCAATATTAGCTTCATATACGATTAAGGGGTCACCCCCACTTGTGATGTTGAAAAAATCGATTTTTTTTTATTTCATTTTTTGAAGTATAAGTATCCGGGCCCATAGTTCTGTATGGGCCCAGAATAGATGACTCTATGTAAGTTTACAAAAAAAATATTTTCTTCGTGTAAACTGAAATTGAAACTTTAAACGCGTTTTTCTCAAAATTGCATTTCTAAAGTCGGTGACCAAGATTACTCGAACACTAATGAACCGATCTTCTTGAAATTTTGCAGGCTTATTTAATACATAAAAATGTAGTCTTTAATCGTTCGATTTTTTTTTTCGAAAAAAAATGGCCGTTTTATAGCCAAAAAACGGCCGTTTTTTTTCGTTAAAATCGAACCATAAACTTTGACTGTCCGCCATTTTGTGAAAAATGAATATTTTTTAAAATCCTTCGATTAAAGACTAGTTTATACTTATATTTGACTAAATCCATCCGCATTTTTTTTCAGATGATCCACTTCGCCGCAATGTTGGTCACCGCAAACCGTGTATATAAAAACATTATTTCATTGACGGCCATTTGCCACTAAACAGTGTAATATTTTTCAATGAAAAAATTACTGAAAGTTCTTCAAGATGTGTTCTTTAAGATGGTATATTGATCGATTAAAAAAGTTTTGTTGTTTTCATTTAAAAAATTCATGAAAGAGGCCTTTTTTGCGCTACAAGTGGGGGTAACGCCTTAACAGTCCTATCTAATGATAATAAAAACTGTATAATGATGTGCAATTACGATAACGTGTATTATTATAATATAAGAACATTAATAATAATAAATAATGATACTGAAGATTGCAGCGTTGGAACGCAACAAAAATATTTTTTTTTCATACTTCTCGATTTTGTTATAGCTCATTTAATCCATAAAAATCGCTAAAACTTTTTAAAATATCATTACGAGAGATCCATTACCTAAACCTGCCAAAAAGAGTTTAGAAAGTAATAAAAAATAAAGAAATAAAAAAATTAAGAATTTTCGTTGCTTTCCAACGATGCAAACTTCAACACCGTAATATATAACCTACATACAGAATATTTTAAAAAATGTGTAGCTACACGTCGGACTATTTTAAAAATCGCTAACCTCCCTAATGTTTAAAATTCTTGGAAGGCAAAGCCCCGAACAATCTCTAGGGACAATTTGGCCCCCTATGACGCAGCCCCCTCCTTATCAGGAGTGCATTTTCGTTGAGCTTATTGTCAGAAACTCACAAACTCCATTTTCTCCTAATGTTTCATCGTTCTCCTTAGAGACGAAAAACGAAGCCGGAGCGGCAAATCGGAAGACAAAAAGGAGAGTGTCGTGAGGTCGGAGAAAAGATTTCTCAAGAGGAGTAATCGACACGATATATATAGAAAGCCTTTTTTGTAGGTACACAAACCGATGTTGAGGGACATCGTGTTGGTCAAGTAAAGTGAAGGAAGAAGAGGATAAAAAGCAAGCCCTTCGGATATCGGGGCAGAGAGAGAAAAGGTTACGAAAGGGCTTTAAGCACCGGGACCATCGAAATGTAAAAGGGAATTATCCTTCTCACTTCTCTCTCTCTCTCTCTCTCTCTCTCTCTCTCTCTCTCTCTCTCTCTCTCTCTCTCTTTTTCCCTTCCACATTTCATTTTTCTCGATCTTTTTTTCACGTCTTTCTCGAATTCTTCTCGTTTATCGAGTCTCTCGCTCTTTGCGTGTGCCGTGAGGTGGCGGCGCCTTTCATCCTGTCTCGCCTTGTGCGCCACCCCGGGCCACGAAACGAAACGGCGGAGAGTGGCGGGAAAATCGGCGCCGCGTTTAAACGCGAGCCCCAAGGAGCACTTGCCCTCCCACCCATATACTTGCCGATCGTCTCGAGACGGGCACATCTCTTCTGCCGATACTGAGGTAAACCTTTTTTTTTCGAATTAAATTGTCTCTTCCGAGGCCCAGCTCGATCTCTTCCGTTTTCCGACAACTCAATCAATTATTCGATAATCGACAATTACCGAATTGTCGGTCAAGTTCCCATTTTTCAATTAAATGGGGGCTGGCTTGAAATTCTGAATTTTTAATGATCAGAACGCTGAAAACTCCAAAAGAATAATACTTCGAAGGATGAAAGCTCCGAAAATCTGAACACCGTGAAAATAATTCGGCTATGGAAGTTACAAAAGTTCCAAAATTTTCAATAAATCGACGAATTATTTCAAGATTTTTTTTTTATTAAGAAGGCCGTGCGGAAATTGAGTTGGGGCTGTGATCGGGCCCCAATAATATCCCCCTAACTTTATTCGGGCCCTAATCTGGAAGCCACATGAGGGCCGTTAGCGGCCGGTCACACTTTGTCAACAAGGGCCCTTAAAAGCGCAACGACCGGGGCCTTATAAGTTGCCTCAATGGCGCCTCATCAAAACCACTTTAGCGCCCTGAAAATGCCTCAACGGCGCTTCATAATAACCATTTCAGCGCCATAAAATATTCGTATCAGTGGATATACGTGTATGTTAAATGCGTCAGGGTATATCTGTATTTTTTTTATGTAATTGTTCATGTGCATAGGTGTGGGCGTGAGTACATGTGTATGTATGTGTGCGCGCGTAGAAATGTGATTGCGTATTTGCATGTGAGCCTTTATGACAAACTGCCATGACAAAATTAATACAAAAAATAATCCATTCTAAGGAATGGATGTGTAGTAGAAATAAAAAAAATATATGGGTCTACTGAATCACTAGAATCTATTTCCATTGAGGGAAAGATCTGGAAAACAAAGACCAATTTATTTACTCATCCTACACAGTCAGATAAAGTTTATGAATGGGAAATATCAGCGAAGTCTACAGAAGAAATAATTTTCCCTATGATGAGTATTGAGCGGAAATTAGTTGCTATAAAAATGTCGAGAAAACCGGTTGGGACTGTTCACACTTATGCGCTAGCATTACTCCATGTACGAGTGAAACCATGAGCAATTGTGTGTACCTATGTAAAAGGTTTCTTTAATTAGATAAATAAATAGTCTGATGTTTGTCTGCATATTTGTGTTCATCGTTGATTTTTTATTTGCTAATGCCCTTACGCTTTTTCCCAATTTGCGTTCGATAATATTATTCGATCGATGTATATAATCGATTTGAATAATTGAAATACCATCAACCATGTCGCCTAAGCTATTTATACTGGTTTATCGCTATAATAGTCAGATCTGGGCCTATTGTGGAGATCCCTGCTTGTTTATCCCTATACTGGCCAAGTCTGGGCCTATTGTGGAAATCCGTACAGGTTTATCCCTATAATGGCCAAGTCGGGTCCTTTTGTGGAAATCCCTACAGGTTTATCCCCATAATGGCCAAGTCGGGGCCTATTGTGGAAATCCCTACAAGTTTATCCCGATAGTGGCCAAGTCTGGGCCCATTGTGGAAATCCCTACTAGGGAAAGCACTAGGAAAGCCCTGAAAGGCCCTTATTTTTATTAGGGATGTCCTATCAGTTTTCCGCACGGGAGGTCTTTCGGATAAAATTCTTTTGGAGTTTTGATCTTTCGGACTTTTGTCCGTTCTGATAATTCAAAGTTCGAAATTTCAACCCGGCCCCGGAAAATGTTCGATATTTACGTTCGATATTTTCTCAGCATTTATAAGCCTCCGCATCTCTCCTCCGCATATATTCTTCGAAAAACGGTATTCTCCATCGATCGGAGATATACCTAGGGATCATCGGTCGCGTATACCGTTTTCTGCACATTTTATACCGCGAGCCCGAGCCGGCTCTCTCCTATACGCCGTTAACGAGATTACAGTCTTTTCGTAGCGCGCGCGCAGCTGGAAAATCGACGTATATGTCGTTTTTTTTTGGCTTGTGCAAGCAAAATGGCGCAACACTCCAGGCTGTCCTATTTTTCGTGACATGCCTTTTGGAATTTTCTCACTTATCGTTAGTGGTTGCTGGTACGTCTGGCTGATTTGAAAGACCTTATTCTTTTTTTAAGGCACCTGTGATTTTCGTCCAGCCCTTGAAGGGACCTTTGTACAAATGTATGCTTCATCCAGTGATTTCGAAGATAACTTTTTTGCAGATTTTGTGGATTTTGTGGGTCTTCCTTAAGGCGGGACTCTTCTGCCCATCACCGCTGTGATGGGAATAGAATAGAAGAATATCGATTTTTTAAGCCCCCGACTATAAGTGAAAATTTCGCCGATTTTACTTTTTTTTTGAACAACCGCCAATTTGTGACCTTTTTTTCGGAAAACGGCTACGTAAAACGAGAATTACATTTCTCTAGATTATAAAACTTTTTTATTTTTCAGACCATTGGCGAGTTATCGATCCAAACGTTGAATCCCATTTTTTATACGCTAGCTCTATTATACCTCAATAAGGTGAGTTTTCATTTTTTTTAAACAAAAATTTATACGAATTAAGATCAATGTATGCTTAACAACATAAGTCTTTTCCAAATCCCAAATAAGTAATCTAGTAGACAAAAAAATTCAGGAAAAAACGACTCTTTTTCGGCCCATTACGGTGGCGAGAGTTGGGATGGTAGACTGGTACGAGGACGGCCCTCGGAGTGGAATGTCTTCACAATCATTTTTCCCTAAATACATATATGTTTAAGGCGTTACCCCCACTTGTAGCGCAAAAAGGCCTTTTTCATGAATTTTTTTAAAGAAAACTACAAAACTTTTTTAATCGATCAATATACCATCTTAAAGAACACATCTTGAAGAACTTTCAGTAATTTTTTTATTGAAAAATATTACATTGTTTAGTGGCAAATGGCCGTCAATGAAATAATGTTTTTATATACACGGTTTGCGGTGACCAACATTGCGGCGAAGTGGATCATCTGAAAAAAAATGCGGATGGATTTAGTCAAATATAAGTATAAACTAGTCTTTAATCGAATGATTTTAAAAAATATTCATTTTTCACAAAATGGCGGACAGTCAAAGTTAATGGTTCGATGTTAACGAAAAAAACGGCCGTTTTTTTGGCTATAAAACGGCAATTTTTTTTTCGAAAAAAAAAATCGAACGATTAAAGACTACATTTTTATGTATTAAATAAGCCTGCAAAATTTCAAGAAGATCGGTTCATTAGTGTTCGAGTAATCTTGGTCACCGACTTCAGAAATGCCATTTTGAGAAAAATGCGTTTAAAGTTTCAATTTCAGTTTACACGAAGTGTAAAGTTTCAGTTTATCTCAGTCAATTTTGTTCGGATCGACTTGAAATTTTCAGGACATATTCTCAGATACTTATACTTCAAAAAAATGCAATAAAAAAAAAATCGATTTTTTCAAAATCGCAAGTGAGGGTAACCCCTTAATTCCCCATATATATATATATTCTATGGTGTGAAGCCGTTTTACTCAAGTATCAACCAAAATGTCTCAAACGTCTCAGCCTTCGGTTGACTGCTTGATGTGCCAGCCGGTACACAGCTAAGCGCTAAGTTGAAAATTGTCTGGGTTATGTTTCCGGCCAACTTAAAAAATGCAGTTTTGAGATAAACGCTGCACAGCCGCCATTTTGAAATTAATCGCTTCAAAAAAATTATTGTATACAGTCACTGATATGTATGATAAATACCCTTTTTTGTAATCTCAATTTATTTTGCAGTTTTTCTGAGAAAAAATCTCCAAAAAGCCTATTTTTTCGGCCTCTAGAGTGGCCTAAGGCCTCAACTTGCAGTACCGCCAGAGCTGAACCCCGACCGCCCATCCAACAGTGTCGGTTCCGAAATGTGTATATATATATATATATATATATATATATATATATATATATATATATATATATATATATATATATATATATATATATATATATATATATATGTATATGTATATGTATATGTATATGTATATGTATATGTGTATATGTATGTATATATATATATATATACATATATATATATATATATATATATATATATATATATATATATATATATATATATATACACATATATATATGTATATATACTATATATACGTATAGTGCCTTGTTGCATAAAGTATGCTGGAAGGTGTAGAAACGCATTGAACCGTAATGAGGAGAAAATTAGTGGCAACCGTTGTTTCTACGCGCTTGATTTCTTCGTGTAAAGCGATTAGCTCAATGGCGTGCCAAGAGATACTTCCTTATTCAGTTTCTCTCTCACTTTTTCTCGATATATATATATATATATATCCACGCCTTGCTCATTGCTCCTATAGTCTTATTATTCTTTCTCTCTCTCTCTCTCTCCCTCTCTCTGTTCTCAATGAACGTACTTCAGAAATTGTTCGAAAGCGAACCAACTCGATATGAGATAGAACCCTATCTCGACGCACGAGATGAAATTTCCGGCTGCTCTTCAGAGCCAACCATCCATGGACGCGAACGGATTACGGTGATGGGTTGAATTGTACGTTACCCGTCTGTATATACGTTGGTGTACGTTCACCCTCGTGCTATATACATACATATATACATACATACATACATATATATATATAAATTATCGTTGTTGATTTCTCTCAGCGAGATTATTAAATATACGGTGCAAAAACGAATTCCGCATCCATGTTGAATTATAGGTATTTGAGTTGTGCGGGCTTCGGTTAAAAATCATCGCGATAATTATCCTCGCGATGAATCTTTCCGAATGATTTTTTAATTATCCACTTGTTAGTAACAATTGATTAAAATTGTTTTTTTTGTACAGCTTGCCACTTTTGTAATGTTCAAAATTGCAAAAAAACGTATCCAGTCATACGAAAGTTTTATTTATTATACTGAAAGTACATTTTTTGTTTTTCATTTCCGATGAGCCTAGTTGCCAGAACCATCTACACCGAGTGGCCATCTAGCGACGGGAGCACTTTATTCAAATAATAATAATTTCAATGTTTATCAATGTTTTTCGAATGAAAAAAGAACTCAAACTTGGCAAGAGTATGTATCAATTGTCCGTAAAATCCCGCTCTCGACACCCGAACACTCGCGTCAGAAAAAATTGTGACAATCAACTGACAACAAAAAAAAAATGTGACAATAAAATTGTGTTTTTTGAGCTCCGAGCTTATACAGACCCGTTAAAGCCGTATTATTTGGGAATTAATTTTAGAGAAACGCTTGAATCTACAGGGTTAGTATTCCACAGTTATATTTATGTATGTTTGAAGTAACATTTTAAATGTTCTCAAAGCATTTCAATCGAAATTGTACATGATATCTGATGTTGCGCGTTTTTTCTCAAAACATTTTTCAAATCGGGCGTGTATTTTTCTCAGAAACTACTGAGCCGATTGACTTGCAATTTTGCCCACATATAGAATACATACCGGGCTATCGTTTGGCCCTCCATATTTTTGATTGCTGTATAATTACTATTTTCCCGGACCACGAGAAGTGGAAATTAGAGAAGAAAAAAATGATAATTGTCCTCAGCGCTGCGAGATGTGCTGATAGCCAACATTACATAGATACAACGGGTTCAAAACGTTCCTTTCCCGCATATATATATATATGGGATATTCCACGCCATTTTAGCTAGCCCGTGACCCCGACCATTTTTGGTTTTCCTGATTTTTTTTGTAAAATTAAAAATTTTTATCTCTTCTTTTTTAGGAGTTGAAATTTTCCAAAAAATGTCGATTTCAGAAGTTTTGAAAACATTTAAACGCTGATAACTCCTGAACTCATTGAGATATCGACAAATGTCACTTTACAATTTTTTGTCATTTTAATGCATACTTTCATTGAAAAATATGTAAAAGTTATCAATTATCAATGTCAATGTGTTTTTTGCTTCTAAAGTGAAAACTATTTTTTTAACGGATGATCGACATCTTTTATTTTTTTCAAAAAATTCTCTACAATAAAGTACCCCGTTCTATAATTTTTGAGACCAGTCTCATTGTGGGCCCATTTTTCCTTCAATTTTTTTTCGAGTTAATCATATTTTTTTGCAAAAATTTTCATCATTTTAATCTCCATTAATGATATTAATGATTTTGTGATTTCCAATTCGCCTTCGTCAGACCTGAAACGGTTTATTTTTTATTCGTGCTGAATTAAACGAAAAAAAAAAAATTTATTCGAAATCACTTATATATATATATATATATATATACACACATATACTATACATACACACATGAAGGAATCGAAGTTGCCTTACAACGTATACTCGTCAGGGTTAACCGTTAATTGAGCGTCCCAAGTACACGATACGCCATAAAGGGCAAGAATTCTCCCCCCCCCCTCACTCCTTCGCCGTCCGTTGCACCGTCTCTTCCACCCTCTTTTTCTCCTTCTCTTTTTCTCTCGTGAGGTATCGCGAAATTATTAGCTTTATCGAGTATGAAATTAAGACGTGAGCTGGGGTTCACCTCGCGGCATACGCTTACGCCATTTTTGCCGCGAGCTCATATTCGCGTCCACCCGCCCATGCACGTGTACACATCAACATTACGACAAAACATACACGAGGAAATTATTGCGAGGATGCAGTACAGAAACCTCGAGTGGAATGTTTTTCTGTTTTCGTTTTTTTTTCTTTTTTTTCCTATTGTTGTTAGGTTACGGCGGTGTGCGAAGGGTGATTTTTACATTAGCAAGGTGTATGAGTAAAATTAATCGATGCTGGTCGCGTTCGTATATACACGAGGTATGGAGAGAGTTGAGCCCTCTCACGAGGTATCCGGAGCTCGGTACAAATAACTTACGGAGCGCATAAAGAGGGTGGGGCAGGGACAGAGAGGGAGAGAGGGAAAATTAACGCGTTACGCGCTACAGTACGTACGGAAGAGTGGTTAGTGCATGTAATACGAGACTGCAGTCGAGAGGTGAGCGAGAAACGCTGATCGTCGCACTTTAACCCTCGTAACTGAGAAATATATATATATATATATATATATATATACACACACACACATATATATTATATATACACATATGAAACGGTTTATTTTTAATTTCTGCGGAATGTAACGAAAAAAAATTCTTTCGAACAAAAAAATCTTTTTTTCCGTTAAATTCAGCACAAATAAAAAATAAACCGTTTCAGACCTGACGAAGACGAATTGGGAATCACAAAATCATTAATAGCATTAATGGAGATTAAAATGATGAAAATGTTCTCAAAAAATATGATTAATTCGAAAAAAAAATAGAAGGAAAAATGGGCCCACAATGAGACTGGCCTCAAAAATTATAGAACGGGGTACTTTATTGTAGAGAATTTTTTGAAAAAAATAAAAGATGTCGATCATCCGTTAAAAAAATAGTTGTCACTTTAGAAGCAAAAAAACACGGTGACATTGATAATTGATAACTTTTTCATATTTTTTATTGAAAGTATGTATCAAAATGACAAAAAATTGTGAAGTGACATTTGTCGATATCTCAATGAGTTCAGGAGTTATCAGCGTTTAAATGTTTTCAAAACTTCAAAAATCGACTTTTCTTTGGAAAATTATGACTCCTAAAAGGGAAGAGATGAAATACTTAAAGTTGGTGTGGATATTTCATTCATCGGGTACATTTTTACAAAAAAGAAATCAATATACGAAAAATGGTCGGGGTCACGGGCTAGATGAGATGGCGTTGAATGTCCCATGTACACACACAGAGGGTGGCCCGAAAAGAGACGTCCGAAAAATCTATACGCTTTGTATCGATGCCTACGATCTTTTTTAGTTTTCTACAAGAAAACATTTTGTATTTTTTTTCTTCTGATTTTTTGTGTACACGATTTCCGCTTATATTTTTTAAAAGTAATTAGGGGTCATTCAGTCTACTATAAGTTTTTTTATCGTATAAACTTTAGTGATTGATCCCATCAAACCTATTTTTGTAACTTATCATCAAAATCTGCGGCATTTACGTTAATGTTCA
Organism: Ophion slaviceki; assembly: GCA_944452715.1. Lineage (NCBI taxonomy): Eukaryota > Metazoa > Arthropoda > Insecta > Hymenoptera > Ichneumonidae > Ophion > Ophion slaviceki. The sequence continues at coordinate 16,972,826 of OX101793.1, read as the reverse complement.
GTTGGTCATTGATTTATTACTGAACAATGCACTTCATACCGATAGCACAGGTAAAAAAATCACGAGGAAAGCCCACACAGAAAAGAAAAAAAATGTTTTCTCCAAAACTAAAACAGTTCGCACAACATACATGGGGGTAAATCGGATAGATATTGATATGAGGCATCTAGATTTCCTTTTTGAACGTCGCTTTGATGCTTTCTACCAAACCAATCCTCATTTCCAACAATTATTACCTTGACAACCAATACTGAAGCACGAAAAGACGCCGATTCTTTCTGGAATAATCTGGGCCCGTGTGAAGTTATACATCCATTTTATTTATCGCAGGACAAGACACACATTTTTCTTCCGATAAATACCGATATTAAAATAAAAACATAAAATGCAGGTTGATCTGTTTTTTTATTGCGACAGTTAAGGAAATGATTCGATCAATTATCGTGGCTCCGTGATAGCAATTTTCACGGTTGAAACGTAACGATTTTTCTTTTTATTCTGGAAGGTACTCGGTGGACACGGACGTTGGCTGATTCGACGCACATCGATGGGAAGCAAGAAGGGAACGTGTCTGAGGAATTACGTTCGGTAGTGCAGATTGCAAGAACTTAGACAGAGGGGGGGGGGGGGGAGCGAGAGTGAGAGAGAGAGAGAGACCTTTGGCTGCTGCAGATCTCTTAGCACCCCGAGACCTATGCACTTCGACCCCCGATGTAACGTCGAACCGTTCTCAAGATGGGTTCATTACACGATACGTGCAAAGACCACATACGTATCCAAGGAAAAAAAATACAGTATTTCCAAGACCAATCATTTTATTCAATTAGGATACTTGAAAAGAACCTTCGTGTTTCTATATCTTTGCCATACGCGTGATTTCCGCTCCGAGTATTTCCAGCCCATTTAGAAAGCACCGCGGCACACCGATTAATCAAAGATAATTATCGGGTGTCATTATGGCATATGGGTATGTGGGGAAATACAAATAAACGCGGGACGTGATCAACGATTATTTAGCGTTCACCGGTGGGGCGAGGGTACAATCTTATTTGGACACGCAGCCGCGATTTTAATGACGATATATTTCTGCTCCATTTACGTAATTTTACGTAGTCGTTTAAATCGGTGAAAATATGGATATATATATATATATATTCAATTTTGTCTTCAAATAAAAATAAATTTTTTGGCTTCAATCAAATTAACTTTTCAACATTCAATTGCATTAAGGTAAACCTTTAATTAGCAGGTTCTTTCAATTTAAAAAATATATATTTTGAAGTAACATTTCCGTAATTATGGATATCCAAAGACGTTCCTCTAAATCGAAAAAAAAATCGTCAACTTTCGAGACAGCACGATCTTTAAAATATTTTTTCGACAATTATTCACCTTATTAGAATCTATTTTAAAGATGTTTATTAGATTTTGTATTACTCATAAATGAAGGCATCAAGATAACTTTTCTGAAATGTATCTGAATGTGATCTTGAAGACACTGGTGTTCACATAACGTTGAGTACGTGGGCGATTGCTCATTGCGAGGACGGTCTTCGAAGTTGAATGGTTTCAAAATTGCCTGTCGCCATGTAGACAAGGTACATCTATACGTGTACATGCACGATTTGATACGGGGAATTTTTTTTCCCCCCCTCGATTATTATTATTTATGCCTGGAGTACACAGATGCCTCGGAGGCATTCGCTCGCCCATCCGAGACACAGGATCGATTTGCGGAATAATGCAAGAAGTAACCCTGTACCGCGCAAACTGCGTTTTAATAAACTTGCAACTTTGACGCGGTTTTTTACGAGGGTGCGTATTTTTTTATTTTTATTTCGCCTCCCGGGGAAAGAAGAAACAAAAAATGATATGACGAAGAGTTTATTTCGATTGCCTTTGATGAGGGGATTTTGAGAACGGGTTTTTTAAAAATACTCGAAGGTATGAAAGTCTACACTGAGAGAAAAGTCCATGATAGTTACAACAAACGCCCATGGTAAAAAAGGGAATAGTAAAATTCATTATAGTTTATTGACACCGCAATCATAATATAGTTAACACGGGTATAAGCGAAAAGTATGGTAAATATTTATAAGTGGGGCTCCAGCCCTAATCGGCTCCAAAATTTTTTTTACGTGTTCGGGGCTATTCTGCAGTACGAAAATATGATTTTTTATGATGGTGGAAGGGTATTTTATTAAAAAAAAAATATTTCCAGAAAATATTCGATTTTTGAAATACGTTTTCTGTATGCTTACTTTAACTTGACTTGTACCCGAACAAACCCAAACCCATGTAATTTAACCCACTTGATGTCACCAAACCCGTTTCCTCCATACCTTTAACCCTTAATAGTCACACTGGGTCCACGGGACCCAAACAAATTATTTTGATGCCGTACAACTTTTTTTTCCCAATAAAACATACATTTTTTTTATATGCGTAAGCGTTTCATTGTTTCCTTCTAAATCGCACCTACGTTGGATGAAATAAATATACTTTTCAAAAAGTCCACAGAAACCGCTATGTTTATTTCAAAGTACATTGTTTTCAGATTATAAAACCATTTTTTCTGTTAATAATTGCAAGAGTTACAGCAATTTTGGTAAAAAAAGTCATTTTTCACGTTTTTTTTGCATAATTTTTTTTGCATATTTAAAATTTAATTTTTGATTTGTAACTAATATCCTTGTATTAAACAGGGTTCAAATCGTACCTCACTATTTTTTTCATATCGCACAATGCATTATTTCATTATTTATAACAATTTAAAAACGCCTGGGTCCCATGGGCCCAGTATGACTATAACGTGATTCTAGCTAAACTGAGGGTTAAAGAAGTAAAAAAAGCGTTTGGGGGTTGAAATAAGGGTTGAAATTGTCTTCCCCCGACTTAAATATTATAAACAAAGTGCCCTGAAATACATCGACTCGGTACAACATTTCTAAATCTCTTTTCTAGCTGGAGTAAATATTTTTTTCGTAAATATTTACCAAAATATACCTAAACATGCGATTTGAGTATCTATTATCCCCGAAATGATTATTCACTATTATAAAAGGCTTGACTATATAGATATGGCTAATTCAGTGCTATAACAAAATCGGCGTACAAATAGTAATGTTGTATGCTTTACGTTAAGGCGTTACCCCCACTTGTAGCGCAAAAAAAGGCCTTTTTCATGAATTTTTTAAAAGAAAACAACAACACTTTTTTAATCGATCAATATACCATCTTAAAAAACGCATCTTGAAGAACTTTCAGTAATTTTTTTATTGAAAAATATTACATTGTTTAGTGGCAAATGGCCGTCAATGACATAATGTTTTTATATACACGGTTTGCGGTGACCAACATTGCGGCGAAGTGGATCATCTGAAAAAAAAAATGCGGATGGATTTAGTCAAATATAAGTATAAACTAGTCTTTAATTGAAGGATTTTAAAAAATATTCATTTTTCACAAAATGGCGGACAGTCAAAGTTAATGGTTCGATTTTAACGAAAAAAAACGGCCGTTTTTTGGCTATAAAACGGCCATTTTTTTTCGAAAAAAAATCGAACGATTAAAGACTACACTTTTATGTATTAAATAAGCCTGCAAAATTTCAAGAAAATCGGTTCATTAGTGTTCGAGTAATCTTGGTCACCGACTTCAGAAATGCCATTTTGAGAAAAACGCGTTTAAAGTTTCAATTTCAGTTTACACGAAGAAAATATTTTTTTTTGTAAACCTACATAGTCATCTATTCCGGGCATCAAAAAAAAACTGCACTTCAAATTGCACTTTAAAAAAATGCTATAAAAAAAAATCGATTTTTTCAAAATCGCAAGTGGGGGTGACCCCTTAAGTTTTGTTCAATCAAATTTCTACTATTCTTTTCAAGTTTGTACAATTCGCATGGTTAACATTAACATTTTCCGAGTACAAGTTGTTAGAAGACTTTATGAAAAGTTACTATACGAACAAAATTATAGTAAAGTTTACTTATAGCGAAGACGTAAATCATTTTTAGTTCGAGCACCCGCAGCTTAATAGTTTAAAGTACGTATGTCTCACAAACTGTTACATAGTAGATATATTGCATTGCAAAAATAGGATATCAGTTCAGCACTTCTTCTTGTAGCTCACCTTCTGTTCTTGAAATTTGGTGTGCTTATTGATAGCATTAAAAACTAGTCCTTAATCGAAGGATTTTCAATTTTGTTGAAAATTTATATTTTTTAACAATAACCGAGCGATTTTTTGGTCGAAAATCGAAAATTATCTGTCGGAAGTCGCCATTTTGTTAATTTTTGAAAAAAAGCTTCGATTAAGGACTACATTTATTGTTAAACTAATGATTTTTTTTTGGCTTTTTCATTTCAGATGAAGCAGTAAAATTTTATGATGGTCACCGCAAAGCACTACACGCCGAAGGGGGTCCGACAAAGATGGCGATATTCTTATAAATAATCAATATTTTTCTTTGAAAATTTGTACAAGTCAAGTTGAAATATAAGATAAAAAGTCTGTGTAACCACAAACTTAATTACTAAAAAAAATGATTGAAAATGCTCGTTTTTTCACGCCTATGACTGCAGCTCACTCCTTAAGGGGAGATATACACCTAGATTGTCGAAAAAATCGATTTAGAAGCTATGAACATTCCGTCGACCGTAGAAGACCTACACTATGGGCCTGGTATCGATGATTCCATGTAAGTTGACAAATTTCATGATTTGTTCATTCCCACATTTTCAAACGCGTTTTTCTCAAAACCACGTTTTTCAAATCGGTACCCAAAATTTCTCGAAAACCAATGAACCGATGCTTTGAGGTTTTTTATGGTTATTCTATACGCCATTATCTAGTACTTGTCATAGGATTTTTTTTCTCCGTTACTTAGTTTTTGTTTTATATGCAAAAGAATAACTAATTTTTGGCCCAAAAATCACTATTTATGTTCAAACGTCCGCCATTTTGTCATAAATCGATATTTTCAAAATCGGCTATGACAAGTACCAGATTATAGTATCTAATTTAATAATCTTTTTGGTTTTCTTTTCACGCGATTTTTGAAGAAACGCCGGTTGGGTACCGTATACGCAGATTTTTTTATGACGCTCCAAGGATCATACAACATCCTTGTATATTTTTTATATTTTTAAATAAAGCAAATTGAACATATTTTCGAATGTATATACTTTTAGATAATTAAAACCCCAATCCGAAATTTCAAATAGTTTTCCTTGAAAAAATTCACAAAAATGACCTTTTTTCCGGCTCCTAGGTGTATATCTCCCCTTAATGTCCCCGCAGCGAAATATAAAATGTAGTTAAAATATGGTAAAAAAACGTGCGTAGAATTGAAGAAGTCATTGCAGCACGGAGCCTAAAATTGGAACAGCTTCGACGCACTTTCATACTCGTAGGCATAAACTTCCGTTTCGATCCAGTCATAATTACGAATTGCCATTAATCATTCTCTGATTACCCGCGGCCCGGCGAGACCTCAATAAACGCGTTGCTCGAGCCCTGGGAAACGCTTTCACGTATACTCGCAACCTCGAAGAAAGTTTTAATATAATTAACCGCAAGAGAGAGAACGAGAGAGAGAGAGAGAGACAGAGAACCTCAACCTTTTTTGTTCTTCGTAATACCAAAGTCATTTGCGCAACCAGACGAACGATGTTAATTACAAAGTTCTATGCATAGATAGAAATTTCATTAATTTTATCGTAAAAAATTCGCTATCTGGCGTCTTGATCGAAGGTAATTATAACCTCGTTATGTAGCACTGTTGTAATTGAAGTATCGCGAGCTTTGACTTCTCCAGCTCCAGTAAAAAATCCTCACAGGAAATCCCCTTTCGACAACCCCCCCCCCCCCCCCCAAGTAAATTGGGATACTCGGCTGGATGACAGCTCAGCCGTCGCAATAGTCAATCCGTCGAGGTTTCCAACAGTTTCCCTGTGCCCTCGCGCAAACGTGATACCCTTTGCCGAGGTCTCTTAGGAACCCGAAAAAGGGAAGTGACAAGTCGGCGGTAAATTGACAAAAAATTTCAAAGCCTCGAAAAAGCACAAAAAATACGCTTCAATCGACTTCGAAAAAAAAATTCCCTCGTTAAATAAATCGTTCAGTTCGGTCTCCCATATTTTTTGAAAACTTCGCGAACGAAGTCACGTTGATATAAATAATATAAGAAGCGTACCTTCATATCGCTCGTAGGCACATGAAAGTGGTGAAAAACGATAGAAGGGGTGAGTGAGGGGGGGGTTGGAGAAACGATTACAGGGAAACGATTACCCGCACGATTACCGCTGTCGTACGTTTAAAGCGATGTTGTCGTTTGAATATTCGAGCAGCCAGTTCTTCGTCCCTCTTCACCTTCTTCTTCAGCTTCATCTCCCCCCTTCCTCTTTTTCTTTTTGCCTTCATCCGGAGCCCTCCTCGCGAGGGCATAATCGAACATTTTCTTTCTCCTTTCATCCCTTATATTCCCACGCACTTTATTTCTTTCTTCTCTGTATGCTGGATGTACACGTATATAGAAATGTATATCGGCAACATCGGTAGGAAACGGTTCCACATGCGTGCATTATTATTATACCGCATATACATTTTCGGATTCCCATGTGTGTGTGTGTGTGCGTGTTCGTGTGCAGCTTCTATCTTGTTCTACCTCTTGTTTTGCCGTTCCGAGAATTCCCTTTAATTATAGCAGTTGTTATTCGATAAATCGAGCAAACTCAGCATCTTCGGATTCTCTCGTCTATTTTTTGTTTACCAATCGTTCAGATCATTATCGGAGTATTATCGATGCGTTACTTGCCGAAAGGGAATTGTTGAAGAGTACGAAATGCTGAGACGATAGTTATATATATATAGGGTGTTTGGCACCACAATTGGACCGAGACAATTTTTTGGAGGTTTGGGAGGGTCATTTGCTACTTTTTTCACCTTTAGACCCCATGTCCTAAGTGTCACGGTAATTAAGATATGATTTTTGAAAGTTTTTTTTTTAATACCCGAAACTTCGCCTTTAAATCGTCACAACGTTTTTGTTCGCGGTTGTAATATCACAAAATAACTTTTGCCGTATTCTGCAATGTATGTTTATTATAAATAAATCTTTATTTGATACAATTGGTTTCAAGAAAATGACTCATGAGCTTTCAGTCTTAAAAATGCGTAAATGTATAAAAAATGTCAACTTCTAAATTCATTATAAAAAAAAAAAACTAAAAGCTATTTCGAACTTAGCTTTGTTTCAAAAAGTTCTTTAGTTTATACCCGTTCTAACGGTGTGCTACATGTCAGAGAAATCATTCATTATGTGGTCAAAATAAAGAGAATAAGTTATTTTTATAATGAATTTAGGAGCTGAAATTTTTCACTCTTTTAGACTTGTGTAAGACTGGAAGCTCAAGAGTCATTTTCTAGAAACAAATTGTTTCAAATAATGATTTATATTTATATTTATATTACATTATATTATATTTATTTATATTTATCATAAACTTACACTGTAGAATACAACAAAACTTATTTCGTGCTATTACAACCACAAATAAAAAAGTTATGACGATTTAAAGGCGAAATTTCGGGTAATTAAAAAAAAACGAAAAAAAATCACATCTCAATTACCGTGACACTTAGGACTTAGGGTCTCAGGGTGAAAAAATTAGCAATTCATCCCTTCAATCCCCCAAAAAAATGTGTCGGCACATGCGTCAAACACCCTGTATATATATATATATATATATATATATATATATATATATATGTGTGTGTGTGTGTGTGTGTGTATGTATGTATGTATATGTGTATGTATGTATGTGTGTATATATATATAAACAAAAAAGTCTCGTGCGCAATCGACCGGATTTTATTACCGATCTCTCAGCATTGAGATATATAGGGAACCCTGATACTTTTATTTTTCATAATTCATAAAATTACAAAGTTTTTGCGTCCAGTGTGAAAAACAAAACGAGTTACAAGTAAACTAGTTTAAACTCTACTTTCGCAGATGTATAGCAACCAGTGGTCGTAAAAATGTGACGATGAAAATCTGTAACAATAATTGGGTAATTCGAGTGTTCAATTGCTTGGCTAAATTACACAGATGGTTACGTGTTTGTGGCTATTTTTTCCGAAGGACTATTTGCATCCAGTTAATACACGAAGAGTGAGAAAGAGCTCTTTTGCGATGAAATAAGGATAATAATAAAACAGACGAAGAAAGATTAATTTTCAATCTAATTTTTAAATATTATGAATATTCTTATTTAAATGGATGAACCCTTCATAGTAACAAAGAAGCAGGAATGGAATAACCTGCTAAATGGAGAATTCAAGCCCGGGCTGTGTAAATACGTGAGAATGGTCGAGGAAAAGGTGCCGACTAGACAAAACAAGACATAATAAGCGTATAAAATGATGATTTATAATGGAAATGTAGTGATAGGTAAAAATAAATTGATGTAAACGAAAGACAAGATCATACGTAGACTTAAGAGTAGAATAAGAGAAAATTATGTCACCGCTGTAAATTGATGTAATATTTTTAAGCTCGAGAGGCAAGAATGGCGAAATAAGGTTTGCGAAATTTTTGCGCAATGACGTTTAAATTTTATACTCGTTGCTTTTATTAACAATGTGATAATAATTATCAATTAAAATCGATAGTAGTAATTTTTATAAAAAAATAATATCTAAATTGTAAATGTAATGAAATATTTATAGTGATTTTCTATTAGAAAAATAACGATATTGAAAATATCATTCAACAAATTATCTGCAATCTTACAGATGGTTATAGTCGAACATGTTTGAAAAATCTTGCTGACGTTCGATTGGAGTTAAACCTCTGTCAAGCATGGCCTGTAAATCTTTTTTTTCTTGGTGCAAGAGGCAATTTTTTTATCTGACGTCTGTTTTAATTGGAACATTCGAAGATCATCCATGTTTATGTTTTTTTTTTCAAAGATTTTCATCTGTCGTCCTTCTTGGTCAAAATCATATATAACGTGGATTGTATCGACGTAAGGTTGAATGGATATTTCCCGAATACTTGCAATTTTAATTGAAGTCCAGTTCAAATTTTTTGAGAGGTCTAAAAAATTGTAAATTTCCGATGGTGGTCAAAGGAATTGGAGTAAAAAAATAGAGGCAAGCCGTAAAAAGGCATGAAAGAAAAATCGGAAAGAATTCCAGTATTACTGAAACATGCTAATTTTCACGGTGAATATCGATAAAAATAAATATATACCTCGTATGCATTTTTTGAAGTTCCTAGAAAAAAAATCATACACCGTAATTTGACTCAACTGGACCGCTCCGACCTCCTTAATTTCTATCGGGTGGGGTCGAATCTGGCGCCCTGTTCGAAATGTCAGCCCAGAGACGTCAGCCGATCGCTCATCGCTGAGTAAGATATCTTTCAGCATACAATTTATTTTTCCTCGGCACAAGATACAACTTTCTTCCTTTAAGGGCTTAGGTCACAGTAACGTGTATAAAATCATGTGCGAATTTAAGAATTTTTTTTCGTATGAAAAAGTGTTTTACTCATAAAATTAATTACACATCTATTTAGTGTGAATATCAAGCTGTTGGAAAAAAATTATATATTTTTTTCGATGTACAAAATGGCCGACTCGTAATATTTTCTTTTGTTATTTTTTTAGGCGCTCCGCGGCTTGACATTTAGCATTCATAATTTTTTTTACCAAGAACAAAAAACAAATATTCCCGTCAATCTACATTAGAATACCTAGAGAAGTACGTACGGAATTAACGGGGTCCTCTAGTTTCTCGGCTGTTTTTTTACGGCTTTTTCAATAATTTTTTACGGGCAAAGCATCGAAATAATCAATCTCATTGTTTTTGTATAATCTTTATTAACATTTAAATAAGCTTTACAAATTTTTTGAAGTCGAAATATATAATAGAATAAACGTTATAGTGGCCGACAGGAAGACATCAAGTAAAAGAGGTGCTTGACGGTGACCAAGATTGCGGCTGTTCTGCTTATCCGAAATCAAAAAACCCGACGGCATTTTAATCTTCATATTTAAGACTAGCGATTGAACTAGAGTGAATTCTAAATCACAAAAATTGACTTTTTTATACACTTTTGAAAATTACATTCTATTTTTTACTCATTTTTTCTTAAGTTTTTCGCTCATACAAAAAAAAACTATCGAAGCAATCATGATAATCCTAGTTCAATCGCTGGCTTATAACATATTAAAGATGCTGTATAAATTTGAACAAGATCGGTGCAGTAGTTTCTGAAATAGTGTGGTCACCGTTTCGAAAAATGGTGTTTCGAGAAAAACGCGTTTGAAAGTTCGCGCATGTGATTTATACTTGTGAACATGTTGTAGATGTGATTTATGAAGAAAAAAAATCGATTTTTTCGACCCGAGAAACTAGAGGACCCCGTTAAAAAACTATTGTTTTATTCAAAAGTTGTAGGTATTTGAATTGAGTTGTAGGTATTTGAATGAACTTTCAGTGAAAAATTTCGTATAAAACTGCTAATAAAATGAAAAGTTTTCGATTAATCAGAAATTCCGTACGTACTTCTCCGCGAAATGCAATTAGGAACATGACTTTGAAATTTGAAGTAAATCGAGTGAAATTGGTTGAAGTTCTTCTTGCTATAAATCGTTTTACCGAAAAAAATCGATTTTTTGAAAATTCTACTGTGGCCTTACCCCTTAATCGGGGAAAAAAAACATAAACGTATTGGCCGGCGACGGATTTTGTTTTGTTTTTTCCTTTTCTACAAATTAGTCGGCGTATAGTTCGCTACACGAGATCGCAAAGGTGAACCCGAGCTCACCCGTAACTCACTCGTGATATCGAGATACATACACACACGCACGCACACATATTGCACGGAAGTTTCCGCATGTACGCGGTTGCCTATGTACACGATATCACGAAGAATCGTGACCGATCGATTCGCCATGGCTCAGATGAGACACGTGCGATATTACAGCAGTGTTTAGACGTGTAATTCCAGTACAGCGTCGGAATTCACCGAAAAAAGATGCATCGTCGCGGTGGATAAAAAGAGTCATTTATAAAGTGATAAAATGCCACAGGAGCATGAAAAAACGATCTCTTCGCTCGCGTGTAGAACAATTGAATCGTTTTGCACGTATTCATCAATGATACTCAATATTTTGTGATAAAGTGTGTGGAGAACATTTATATGTAAAAAAAAACACTTTAAAAAACAAGCTTTTATTTAATGCACTAAAAAGTGGAAAATAATTTTGTTTGAATTTTCAAATGTTTAACCAAATTGATCAATTCAGTTTCATTAACCGTAATTAATTTAGCACAATAGTAATTAGAGAAATTATTATCACACGTTTATACTCCGTTTCAGGATTTTAGTTGGAGAAATCTAAAGTTGTTTTACAGTAAATTAAATTCAGTTGATATGTTAACGGATTTATATGAATTAAAGATTATAAGTATGTCTAAATTTTGAGCACCCCAAGCTTTTATTTATAGTACCATATAGGTAACTTGGTAAAAAAAAGTTATTTTCTACTTTTTAGTACATTAAATGAAAGCTTGTTTTTTTAAATATTTTTTTTTATATAAATTATTTTCGACTTTTTAGTCTTTAATTGATTTTGCTAGTTAGTTGTTACTAGTAGTTTACTAATTTACGAGTTTGTACGTTGAGAAAATAGAATGCTTGTAAAAAATAACAAAGAGTGTAATTGGGATTGAACTTACGACTAAATGCTGCATATAAACTTTTCACATACAAACAGAGTCGGCTACGAATTCATTTGTATGTGTCAGTGAGATTTTATATGGATGATTAGATATCGCTAATTTTACACGAAAAGTTGAACATTTATGGATATATTTTAATTTTTAAATTTCAAGTTGAATCATGCATTGTCACCTCTTAGATGCATGTTTGCGAAACTTCAGAACTCTGAGTAGTCGGGAAGTGGGTGAAATATCGATTTTCCGTTTTGCATCTCACACCAAGTCAAGTTAAAAAAAAGCTTGCAAAAAATTGAGTAGCATAATTCGTGTACTCAACGAGTTGTACAAATAACGGGTCGTTTTTCAGTTTAAGGGGTGTGCATGAGTTTGGGATTCGGAAAATTCGATTTTTTTAATACTTAGCTTTGTAGCCCACGATCTTCACGTTAATTTGCAAGAAAGGTTTTCTAAAAGGCCCAAAAATTAACCGAGTTGTGAGGATTTTTGTAAAGGGTCTTTTCACCCTTATTTCTTCTATGTTTTTCTCTAAACTGTTTTGTGGAAGAGTGTAAGTCGTATCTTCAAAACCATTCGTCCGATTCACTGTAAATTCGGACAGAGCATAGTTTACACCAATTTCTATCATATGACAGGATGATTGTTTTTCATCTGTGTACCCATTTGTTGACAGCAAATGATCAAACCCGTGCAGAAATTTTGACAGGGATACCCTATGTCCGATCAAATCCCGATCAGGATTTGTCATGGATTCCCCAAAACCGGTAACCCGGTTAGAATCCAACTTGCATCCGTATCGGAATATGTATGATGACGATGGCATATCTTTGAAAATTTTGGCGTCACGTGTATTTTCGGTATTACTATGAAATTTCTATCTATAGGTAGGAATTTCCATCTAGAGGTTCCTATCTATAAAATTCCTATCTATAGATAGGAATTTCCAATTTCTATAGATAGGAATATCCAACGCAAAAGACTGAGATGGACGCAAAGGACGCCAAGTAGTCCAAAAAACGATAACCCAGTCGTAGTTTTCCATTTTTTATGGTGTTCTTACCTTTCATTTTTTAAATTGATATTTTAATTCACCAAAAATGTATAAATGTTAATTATTTTTATAATAAATTTAACATGCAATAATTCCATTTTTGCCATTTTATTTCAGCCTTTATTTACCAGTGATCCTTCCAAGATTCCTCAATGATTCCATGGGGAATCTATTTAGAGTCATTAAAGGATCCGGTTCTGGATCCCTAATGGAATCCAGTTTACGGATCTTACATTTAGTCTTAGAATCTGATCCGATATCGGACTAGATCCCGACTGGGAGCCCGGGATACAAGTCAGAATCCAGCTGTATCCCTGCCAAAATTTCTGCACGGGAAGTTATCTTTTGCATTGAATAACGAGTTTTTCTTCTCCAGCAGGCCATTTTCATAATATTCAAAATTTAAATGAAGTATCTGGTCATACGAAAGGATTTATTTTTTTCACTAGTGAAATTAATTCCGGACACTTTTAATAGAAATTAGATTTTTTTAAATACTTACAAAGAAAATGTATAATTATTCTACGCCAAATGAAACGACTGTTTTTAATTACAACTAGAATGTTTCTACTTAATTTTTGCTTTAATAAGTCTACATTGATAAGAATATAAAATATAAGTGATTATAACGTACAAATGATCAATAAATGCGAAATTAAAAAATTGACGTGTTCAAAATAAATTCCACTTGTGCATACTAAAAGTAATTTTCTCAATTTTTCTTTTCAGACGACCCCAGTTGCCACTACCACCCACACCGATTGGCAACGTAGCAGCGGCGTTTTAACAATTTGTTTTAACAATTTGTTTTAACAATAATACCTCCCGTGTTCATTATTTTTTTTTCATGAAAACAAAACTCAACTTTCTCATGACTATGTATTAACTCTGTGTAAAATTCCGACCTCGTATTCCCAACACTCTCGTCGGAAAAAAATCCTAAAAATCGGCCAGTATCCTCGGCCCCATTCCGGACCCTTTCAGGTGAA
>OX101793.1:16936529-16954029 GCA_944452715.1 Ophion slaviceki | reverse complement strand
TGAATCAACGAAATTTCATTCTATAACACCAATGATATTGGATCAATGATTTTTTTCTCAGTGCATGTGTGGGTCCCAGATCAACCCCTGAATTATTATTAATTTTCAAAGGCATCTGATTGGCCCGCCTTTAAAAATTAATAATAATTCAGAGATTGATCTGAGACCCACACATGCTTGTATCAATCGACTCCGAATTTCACCCCCAACCCCCCATTTCAGGGAACGCATTCAGCTCTACGACACCCTGTATATGTACATATATACATACATACGTGTATACACACATATGCATATATACACACAATCACACACACACACATATATATACAGGGTGGAACATTTAACGTGACCACGCCAAATATTTCCGTTGCCTTTAGAGTGACGAAAAAATCTCAGGAGGTAATTTGGTTGATTTCGAAGGACTGATGCAGTGGTGGAAAATTCATTTCTGTCAAGTTCATAGTTTTTGCGTTCTCAAGGTCATCAATGGTTTTTCAAATGGGAACATGTTTTTTTTAATATTAAAACGTTGTAGTTGATATTCAGACGAATCCAACGACTTATGATATCACGACCTTGAAATGATTTTTCATCAAAATGTTTTGGCTTTATTTGGGTTTGTTTTCGTCACTCGAAAGGCAACGGAGATATTTAGGGTGGTCACGTTAAATGGTCCACCCTGTATATATATACAAAGAGCGTTCCAAAGTGACCTGACATTTAAATTTATTGATAAAACGTATTATTTATTTGAAGAGTACGAATATTTTGATTTTAATATAAGGTACAAACATGGAAGTTACGTAGGGAACACAATATCAGGTAAAATGGCCGCCTCGTCCCTATTTGCAAACGTTTACTCTTTTAAAGAATTTTCCAATTACATTTTGGCATAATTGCGGGCCAATTTCATGAATGATGCGTCCAATTGTTTCCTTGAGCTCTGGAATGGTCTGTAGAGAGAAGGTTCACAGAAATATTTGCTGAAATGAAATTGCATAGTACGAACGGGGCCATCCGATAGCGATGATATTTTTTTTGCAGGTGGAGGCACTTCAGACATTTGAAGGTCAACTCCATTTTTTTAAATGGATAGGTATGTTATTTTTCTGTATCGTGAAAGAGGAGCTTAAAACGAGTTCAACGACCTATAACATAAGGTCATTGAAGGTCATAGAAAGGACAGAAAGGCGATAATACTTAGAGTTTCGGTAGTAAATAAAATTACTACGTTTATAGTAAGTGTTCAAAATGACGATCATCAGTATCAATGCAACATTGGATTCTTTTTTCGATTGATTGACTTGCAAGTTTTACAGCGTCAGAACTTATTGATGCACAGGCTGTGATAATTCTTTGTTGCATGTCGCCAAGTGTAGATGGTACTTCTTTGTACACTTTATCTTTCAATGTTCTCCATAGAAAGAAGTCTAACGGTGTTGGGTCTGGGGAACGAGCTGGCCACGATATTGGACCGCCGCGTCCGATCCAACGATTTCGAAATGTTTCGTCGAGTTGCCTTCGTGCAATCAATGAATAATGTGCTGGACATCCGTCACGTTGATACCACATGATTTGTCGTGTAACTAAAGGCAACTCTTCGAGCAAAAGACCCAATGTATCTTTGATAAAATTACTGTCCATGTTGCCATTCAAATTTGCCACTGTAAGTATTATCGGCTTTCTGTTCTTTCTATGACCTTCAATGACCTTATGTTACAGGTCGTTGAACTCGTTTTGAGCTCCTCTTTCATGATACAGAAAAAAAAACATACCGATCCATTTAAAAAAATGGAGTTGACCTTCAAATGTCCGAAGTACCTCCGCCTGCAAAAAAACCATTATCGCTATCGCTTGCTCCCTTTCGTACTGTGCAATTTCGCTTGAGCAAATATTTCCGTGAACCTTATAGTTTCGAAGATATCCAAGGTGCTAATAGTTCTCGATCCACCCTGTATATGCAACACACAAGGTGTCCCTCCTAACTCTGCCACCCGAAATAACTCGGTAATTATCGACGTTACGAAAAAATGTTCCAGACAAAAGTTGTACGGTATGTTGGGGACCATCAAATGCGACCAATTTTTTTTTATTTCGTTGCCTGGCTGACGCACAGCGAAGGTCACCTCTACTTTTTAAAATGCAACGGTACATCTTTTTTCAACCATCTTGTGGAGCACCTCAAGCCGCATAAAAAATATCAGACCGTCAAAGTCGTTCAAGGTCATTCAAGGTCAGTATCGATGATACAAATCGAAATATCTCGGATCACTACCGAATAATTTGGTAGTGCTCCGAGATATTTAGATGTGTATTTCATTTTAATACGCTTACATGACGATTCGCGGGAATTTTCTTATCCAATTACATTTTTTACTATGGTCCTGAAGAAAAACAATTTTTCGTTCCGTCCTAATATACATCTAAAAAAAACCAATAAATTCTAAATTGGAAAAATGAACTAATTCTAAATATAGAGTATCGACAAATTGATGTTTCTATAAAAAATCATGTTTATTGACTTTTATACACGTTTTGCAACCATTATATTCAATTGAGATGCGGAAAATCATGGAGTCGAATCGCCAAAATGAGTAAAAGTGTTGAAATTTCCCTCTAAAATTGACCTATTAGAGACCGCGTTGCGCGGGAATTGTTTAAATCGTATTACATTTTTTGCTATAGTCCTGAAAAGAACAATCCATTTCCTGCTCCATCTTCATATATATATATATATATATACAGGGGTGACAGGATTGATTGTAACCATCATGAGAAAAATCAGAAAAAAATGTATTTTGAAAATTTTAAATTCATAGTTTAACAAAAAACAGTCTTAATTCTAGGAAACTTGGGGCAATTGTGTCATTATTTTTGACTGTGATTCTAGAAATGTTATTTAGGGTTACGGTTCCAAAGTTTAAATGAACAAAAATAATAAAAATTAACCACAATAACCGAAAAATGGTTACAGTTTGACCAAATTTCTAGGTTTTTCTTAAATGCCCAGATTTTTTTTCTCATTTTTCTCATGATGGTTACAATCAATCCTGTCACCCCGTTTCGGCTTGACGTTGAGTTCTGGGACACCCTGTATATATATATGTATATATATACCCACAAACATATATATGTCATTATATGTCACGATGTCACGTATATATATATATATATATATATGTTTTATGTGAATATGTGAATATATTTTTTTTGTTTTACTCACGCTCACGTCCTCCATGCTGCAACTTCCAGCGTTTCCGTCGCGCGCGGTTGCAAAAATTTCCTCGGCTCCGTTGTCGCTCCGTACCGGCGTCAATGAAAGTTTCGCCTTAAAAAAAAATTATTTCCTCCTTTTTTTTAATCCTTGTTTCTGCGCCTGAGGTGCCACAAATCCGCGTAAAAAACGTGCGACGCACACGCGAACAATCCAGCGGATATCTCACTCCCGAATCCGACTCTCTCCACCAATATTGTTATTATTAAAAAAATGATTGTTACCGCTATTATTATTATTATTATTGCTCCTTCATTTCCGCTGACCCCAAGGTTCTCGTTCCTACTGGCCCCGACTCACTTGGCGAGGCTCTCGACGTATCTCTCGAGGCGACAATCACCGACGATGCCCAGATAGTAGGCTCCATCACTGCCGGAAGTGGCGAGAATCGTTTGCGCGCGAGCAAACGGCGTCGAGGACGAGGAGGTCGAAGAAAGTCGCGCTGGGGTCTGTTTGAGGGCGAACGACATCGTCTGCACCAGCGTCGAGGTCGCCCCGGCTTGGTAGCGACGCGCAGTGCCCGAGCAAGGGCTATCGAGGCGGGCGAGGACTGGCGATGGCAAGAAATCAACGCGATAACTTTGCTAATTTATCGGCATCAAATTAACGTCGCGGGATCGTCGCGAGACGGCAAAATCATCGATGACGTTTCTTTCCGTCTTCGGCAATAATCCTTTTCTTACGTCCGCCACGGGGGGCTGTAAGAGGACGCTCGGCCTCCGGCCACTCGAGTCTCGCTTATAAATATTGATAGGAAATTTTCGATGGGCAGCTTCTTGCACACGTTTCCGCAAAAGACGAAAACAAGGAAAAAACACAAATAACAAAACAATACGGACGAATGTGCAGCGGAGGAAGCTCGCGATCGCTACCGATCGCTACCGATCTCTCGGAGCGATTCCTCGAACATGGTCCGTCGACGAGATCGGGGAGAGAAAAGAAAAAAGTACCCCGAAGATTCGTCACCCGAGGATCAACGACGAGACGCTGTAAGGGGTGAAGAGAAAACGGAATATTTTGTACGGAGTTTGAAACCCGCTGCGATCTCGCCGGTTTACCGGTGATACGATGTTTCGCGAGTCCTCGCGGACAGACCACACACACACGTCACCGCCGGAAGTCCTCTTTACCCTGTGCACGCACTCATGTCAAAATTCACGCACAGGGCGACTTTCTTGTTGTTGTTGTTGTTTTTTTACTTATGTTGGAATTTTGTTTTTCGTTGCGACAAAACGAGGTATGCAACACGTTCGGCGAACCACACACACGCACAGGTCACGATCGCAACTTGCAACGTCTGGGAACGAAGTATCGCACGAGAGCGCGTGAGCGGATAGGTGCGCTCGTTCGCACGGCCGCTGCCTGACTGGCCCGGTGTTCCGTGTTTTCTTGCCTCCTTCCCTGGGACTCCCGCGCGGTTGGCCGTCCTGCATGGGCGCGCGCAACTCACGGCTGCCAGCACAACACGCACCGCGTAACCAACACCACGTGAGCTGCGTTCGCATCTTCGATTCCGCCCTTAAACGCGAAATTTGAAATGGAACGGTGGAAGGACCAGGTCCGAAGGAAAATAGGAAATTGTGTTTCGCAATGGGATTGGTGGAATACTGGAAAAGGGGCATTGCAACAATTGCGGGGAGAAGAGTTGGAAAACCGTGCTTTAAAAACGAAGATAAGTGATGTTACGATTAGGATTGAGATTGGTAGTTTTTTAAATTTTATACTATTTTGTACTGTAGTATGTATACATGTACATATGTATACTCGTACATATACTTATGTATACATAAGCCGGAAATGGAAGACACTAGCGAAGTACACGTGGCTTGAAGTTTCGCTAAAAACATATCTATAACTTTGTATTTTTATTTCAGTTAATTGTTCAAATTTCGAATTTTATTCAATTTTTAATTTTTATCCACAATATTGTAGAATTATTTTTAATTTGTGTTTAATTTGTTCAGTTTTATCAAATCAAATCATGTATCAAATACTCGGTTTGAGTTTTGCTAAGAACATGTCAATAACTTTCCATTTTAACGTAACTTAATTTTTCAATTTCACTTGTGTTCGATTTTTATTTCAATTATCCTAAAATTATTGTCAATTATTATGCTAAATCCTTGGTTTAAAGTTTCCCCAAAAACATACAAATATAGCGTAACATTTTTATGCACTCTTTACGGCAATAAAAACATTATTTTCTTTCCAATTTTCCGACATCTAGGGTCACGTTTCGGACATTAAGGTTGGCAAGATATATACCGAATTTCATCAGGATCGGTCGTCTGATTTTAGCTATGCGTCACGCCAGTTTTGGAAACGTAGTTTAGAAGACCGTGCCATACCTCCGCAATTTTTTATGGTTAATAAAAAAATACCATGTAACAGCTACAAGTAGTAATAAAAAATACCCTTAAAGTCTCAAAAACAGTGAAGAAATCTGCCCTTTAAAAAAATCATGAAAATCTGCAAAAAAATTCCTCGCCTACAAGTATTCGCCCACAATGCTTTCGAGAACTGTGAGAAACAATTTTCGATGCGCGTGCGTGTGAGTTTTGATACCAAGGACTAAAAAAGCGCGTGAATGCGAGGGGGGGGGGAGAGAGAGAGAGAGAGAGAGAGAGAGAGAGAGAGAGAGAGAGAGAGAGAGAGAGAGAGAGAGAGAGAGAGAGAGAGAGAGAGAGAGAGAGAGAGAGAGAGAGAGAGAGAGAGAGAGAGAGAGAGAGAGAGAGAGCCGGGGTGGAAACAAGTCTCGCGGGTGGGCTCGTCCGATCGGACGGAGAGAGAACCAGAGACGCGAGCGACGAGCTCTTCGTGCCCGCTCGATCGCGGCCGATCGGTGAAAACGTCGGCGACCGGGAGAGAAGACTCAACGTGTAGGAAAAAGAATAAGAAGAGGAAAAGACGAAGAGGAAGAGGCACAGAAAGGTGGAAGATGTGGAAGCGGCCGCGGTCGACCTCGGTGGCGTCCATTTGTTCACTCGGACGTTTCGGAATTCTGTACGCACCAGATTCGAGGTCCACGATAACGATAGTGCGCCCTTGCTCTTTCTGCCTGTGCGGCATTAGTTTACACGCACACACGCACGCCCGTATCTCGTACCACTGTACATACACGATACCGTTTTCGAATGCCCTACTGATACTTGTAGACATTTGTAATACGATTGATTTTGTGAAGAAAATCGATTTTTGTTCGACAAAAGGTTCTATCTGCCGATTCATCGGCATCTTCGAAATATCGACCGCGTCTGCTCGGGCCGAAACAAGGACTGAGAATGGACCATTTTTTGTTTCTCGCGCAAATCGATTGGACAAAATCTTAATCGATGGTAAATCGGTTGGCTCGATTGTCCGGTCCCATCCTTCCCGGGCTTTATTTAGTCCAGGATATTGATTTTGGCCTGCAAAGACTCGTCGGACCGAGATTTTTGCTCCGATCGAGTTCTAACTGGAAAATTCGTCACTAGCGGATGACTGTGGATCGATAGGGGTATCGGAGAATCGATTGGTCCACATCTTCTCAATTGGCCCTGTACTCGACAGGAGTCAATACCGGAAAATGGATCATTTTTTATTTTTCGCCCACGTGGATTGGATAACCGCTTATTCGATGCACGATTTCTGTTTTTTGGGCCCCAATGTATGCGAGACTCGTTTAGCGAAGCGCCGATCGAGGGGGTCCTTGGGATGACCTGTATGTGAATTCGTATATTCACATTTCTAAAGGTGATTTCGAAGACATAGGTGCACTGAGAAAAAAATCAGTGATTCAATGTCATTGGTGTTATTGAATGAAATTTCGTTGATTCAATTGTAAAATTGTTGCGGATTTATTAGTCCCAACAAACCGTTATTGATTTTAATAACATGATAAAGTTGAAAGATTTTTTTCGTTCCAAAGATATATTGTTAGCGAGAACAATATATTATTGAAACTATCTTAAAATTATCGCGAACAAATTATATAAAATGCCCTTTAAATTATTTTAAATGCCCTTTCTGCAACGAACGAAAAAAGGGTTACAATTCATAACATGAATATTGTTGATTCGAGTACACAAGAAAAATTGAATTTCGCTCGTTTGATTCAGATAAAATTTCTATTGAGTAAATATGTTATTTTATTTTTTTCACCACATTCGATATTGATTTCCAAGTACATTATTCGTTAAATATTAATATTTTATTTTGATTGAAAAAAATTAAGCAAATGTCCGAATTGGGTAAAAAATTATGCCAAAATAAAATTTGTTTCTTGCGAATTGGTTTGAATAAATTCAACCAAATCATGGCCGAGCACCACCGAAATTATAGGTGTGCGGAAACCCGTAGTTCTCGGAGTAACCGCTAGAAGCCGCACGCGCGCTCGTTTCTCGTAAGCGTAGCGCGAACCGAAAATCTACTTAAACGCCGGAGAAACTCTAAAGAGTATCGCTTCTTGGCCTGTGGCTAAGATCAAAGTGCAGTATCTGTTCTTATCAGTTGAATATCTGATATTCTCTCCATGGATATTCAATTGGATATCTGTTATTCTCTCCACTATTATCGTGGACGATCATTCTAATGCTCACTTTTTATTCAAGATTTAAAACAAATTGAAAAACTTACGTCCCATGGCATATTCGTTTCGATGTAGTAAAGAAATAATTTTTTCTATTGATTATATTTTTGTACGAAATAAAAAATGTTGTAGCAACCGCTTAATTATTTCATCTATACATCTACGGATTGTATATAGAATGATTTCAATAGAATATAATTTTATTGGAAGGATAATGTAGATATTCAGAGAACAGAAGAGCCTTTTCAAATAAAATAATATGTTATTCAAATCAATCACATTTTCCAATATTTTATAGTATTGTAACAATATCATACATCGGTGGCACTCCGCAGCAGCACATTTTTTGGGATCTACCAATGTATTTTTTTTATTTAATTGTTTTTTTCTCAGTGTGTCAACGTAATGACAAGTATGGGGATCAGCTACTACGAGGACGGTCCCCGAAATGGAATGCCATAAAATAACCATTTCTTATATATACATACGTATATATATATATATATATATATATATATATATTGCAAGCCTGTATGTCTATATAGAAATCCAAAGTTCCGCTCGCGCGACTCGCACCGTGATTTACGTGTGTACGAAGCCGCGTGTGTAATTTCCTTACGCATTTACCTAGGCCTCGCACCGCGAGGGCTGTACTTGAACTTATCCGTTGCTCGCTCGTACCTACACCCAAGTATATACGCGAGCAATGATGCACCTACGGGCTATACGAGAAGGCACAAGCGCATCCACATAGCCGCATGCGCGTACACGCGTAGATACGTAACGAGTATATGAAATTTTTGCCGCGGTCAAGCACCTGAAAACCGCAGGTACCGCATATAGCACGAGGTCATAGGAAACACGTATCGCGATGTGAGGGTGGCTCTAAATCCTTATCGAGGTATATCCACCATAATTGTATGAATTTTAGTTGCACTTCGTGCACGCTGTGCATCGCGAAATTTACGAGCGTCATCAATTACAAATCATCCTTCTCCACCCGCTCCCAATTTTGTCAATTCTTGCGCTGCAAGTTACGAATGCCACTCATGAAGATTCGGTGATGGAAAAAATGCAACGATATTTACACAGTACGTTTTTTTTTGAGACGATCCTGGATACGGCTACGACAGGCCACTATGAGGACAGTCTTCGAAGAGGATTGTCTTCGAATAATCTTTCTCCATATATACAGGGTGAGGAATATAAAGTGTTACAGACCAATAGCACTCAAACTATTGATCATATCCAAAAATGTTTCAGACAAAAGTTTCAGTGTTCGAGAAGGCCGTCCTACTGGACCACCCTATTTGTTTTTATCGGTGGAGGCGCTGAAGCTACGTCAAGGTCAACTCCACTTTTTAAAATGGAATCATGTATTTTTTTTCGGTGACATTACTACCCAGGTAGGAATTGACGATGAAAAAAGGGCTCGCCAAGCTCTGAAACAAGGCTCACATTTTTTAATTCAGGCTGAGCACCAGCCTGATTTCAGGCCTAGCTGAACCTCTGAATGATAACGCGGTTTCAGGCTCTTGCACACAGGCTTGACCAAAGGCTGGTAGAAAAGCCTGTACTAAGCCTGAAACGACGAAACAACAAGGTTCAAAACGAGCCGTAATAAAGCCTTCACGAGCATTTATGACCAGGCTTTACCCAAACTCTTCCCGAGGCTATACGAGGCCTGTTTTTAGTTTTCTATATTCTACATTGGGGTAAATTTAATAAATTTGTAAAGAATTCATTTGATTTATTATATATATTTATTATTTGTTACAAAATATATATAAAAAATATTTTAAAAAACAATACGTTATTTTATTGCGTACTTTTATTTTCGTATATACTTTTTTGTGTACCTCATAAATATCGATAAGAGCATATGTTTAAATGTTCTGAGCTGCCTCCTTCGCTTTCGTTTTTCGTGCCTTCGCACCCGCCAAATTTATTGCTAAATTTTTTTTTCATAAAAGTACAGAAAAAATATTATTTTAAACTTATTTTATTTTATCACAACCTGAAACAAGCCTGCATCCAGCCTTGATTTTTCAGCCTCAAAATTCACCGGCTGAATAAAGCTTGAAATAACCCTGAGTTTAGGCTAAGCAGCCAGTCTTGGTTTCAGGCTGCTCCAAACGATGCAATGAAACCTGGGCCAGGTCTGTCTCACTCAGGCTCGGTGAAACAAGGCTCGCACAAGCTTGTTTCCATCGTCAGCCTTTTTATTTCCTACCTGGGTAGGTGCGCAACTAACTTCCCGGGTTTCACACATGGATGGCGCTAGCGACACATGTACTCGGCATACACGTCTGAAATTGGGTGTTTTTATAGCTTGGACATCTGTTAAGAATACCCAGTCGCAATATAAACAAATATCGTAACACAACGAACTTTTTTCTGAACCTCGAAAATGTCAAAGTTTGTGCCAAATAAACAGCATTTGCGGGAAGCATTGCTTTTCTGCTTCAACCTAAAAAAACAGCAGCTGAAGCAGGTCGGTTACTTGAGGAGGCCTACGGCGAACATATGCCATCAAAAACACCGTGTGAAGATTGGTTCAAGCGGTTCAGAAGTGGCGATTTTGAGACTGGGGACAAGGAGCGCTCGGGAAGACCGCAAACATTTGCGGACGCCGATCTGCAAGCGTTGTTGAATGGAGATGACACTCAAACAGAAGATCAACTTGCCGAGGCATTAAATGTGACTCGGCAATGTATTTCGAAACGTTTGCACGCCATGGGAAAAATTCATAAGGAAGGAAAGTGGGTGCCGCATGAGTTGACTGAGAGACAAATGGAAAATCGAAGAGCCACTTCGGAAATTTTGCTTTTGTGGCAGAATAGAAAGAGTTTCCTGCATCGAATTGTTACTGGCGATGAAAAATGGATATATTTCGAGAATCCCAAACGCAGAAAATCGTGGCTTTCACTTGGCGA
The DNA here is from genome assembly GCA_944452715.1 of Ophion slaviceki. Taxonomy (NCBI): domain Eukaryota; kingdom Metazoa; phylum Arthropoda; class Insecta; order Hymenoptera; family Ichneumonidae; genus Ophion; species Ophion slaviceki. Next base: position 16,943,249 of record OX101793.1, on the reverse strand, counting down.
AGCGTCGACATCGACGGCACGGCCAAATCGCTTCGGAAAAAAGACAATGCTCTGCGTTTGGTGGGACCAGAAAGGAATCGTGTACTATGAGCTGCTGAAACCGGGCGAAACTGTCAATGGGCATCGCTACCGACGACATCTAATCAATTTGAACCACGCATTGCTCGAAAAACGGCCAGAATGGGACACGAGACACGAACGTGTGATATTGCAGCACGACAACGCTCCGTGCCATCGCAGTTCCATCGTCCAGGACACCATAAAATACTGAAATGGGATCTGCTACCGCACCCGCCGTATTCGCCAGACCTGGCCCCTTCAGACTATCACTTGTTCCGGTCGATGGCGCATGGCTCGGGTGGGCTACACTTGGCCAATTACGATGCGGTATAAAATTGGTTGGACGAATGGTTTCAGTCCAAAGACGCGTCTTTTTATCGTCGCGGTATTTATGTATTGCCAGAGAGGTGGCAAAAATGTGTAAATAGCGAGGAACAATACTTCGAATGAACCATTTTTTGTATTTGTCTTGAAATTTTCGATTTTATATTGGTCAAAAAAACCCGGAAACTTAGTTGCGCACCTAGTATTACCGATGGTAAGCCGAATACAGCGACCTACAACACAAGGTCATTCTAGTCACGCAAAGTATGAAAATAGTCGAAAAATCGAAAAATATCGGAATAATCAGTTTCAAAGGATTCACTAACCTTGGTTTGGGTCTACCTACAGAAGATGCTCGAAGTGATGACACTCGACTTGTAAGCACTTGTTAAGGCGTTACCCCCACTTGTAGCGTAATCTCAGTAATTTTTTTATTGAAAAATATTACATTGTTTAGTGGCAAATGGCCGTCAATGAAATAATGTTTTTATATACACGGTTTGCGGTGACCAACATTGCGGCGAAGTGGAACATCTGGAAAAAAAATGCGGATGGATTTAGTCAAATATAAGTATAAACTAGTCTTTAATCGAAGGATTTTAAAAAATATTCATTTTTCACAAAATGGCGGACAGTCAAAGTTAATGGTTCGATTTTAACGAAAAAAAATCGAACGATGAAAGACTACATTTTTATGTATTAAATAAGCCTGCAAAATTTCAAGAAGATCGGTTCATTAGTGTTCGAGTAATATTGGTCACCGACTTCAGAAATGCCATTTTGAGAAAAACGCGTTTAAAGTTTCAATTTCACAACGGATCTTTCAATGCTCATATCTCAGTCAATTTTGTTCGGATCGACTTGAAATTTTCAGGACATATTCTCAGATACTTATACTTCAAAAAAATGCAATAAAAAAATCGACTTTTTTCAAAATCGCAAGTGGGGGTAACCCTTTAATTCGCTGATAAAAAGACCGTCTACCTTCAGCCAATATTTGTGGTGTAATTTCGGTACATGCATGGCCTATCATTTCTTTCGTGTCGTCAGGCGTGGTAGGTGCTACCGCCATTACACGTTCCTTGACAAAACCCCATAAAATGTAATCTGGTGATGTCAGATCTGGTGAACGAGATGGCCAAGCTACAGGGCCGCCTCGTCCTATCCACTTTTCACCAAAAATCTCATTTATCACTTGTCTTGAACACAGAGCATAATGGGCTCCACTTTTTAAAAATAGAATGGTACATTTTCTTTTCAACCATCTTGTGGAGCACCTCAAGCCGTTTAAAAAACATTAGGCGGTCAAAGTCCTTCAAAGTCGTTCGAGGTCATACAAGGTCACATATTTAAATGAAATACAAATCTAAATATCTCGGATCACTACTAAATATTTAGTAGAGATTTTAGATTTGTATCATCTATACTGACTTTGAATGACCTTGAACGACTTTGACCCCCCGATATTTTTGATGCGGCTTGAGGTGCTCCACAAAATGGTTGATAAAAAATGTACCGTTCCATTTAAAAAAGTGGAGTTGACCTTGCCGTAGCTTCAGCGCCTCCACCGATGAAAAAATAGGGTGGTCCAGCATGACAATCAATGTCTCAATCAGTCAATAATTTTTATTGGATGTTTTAATCAAATTGTGGTAACTAGAATGTGTTTGTTTTTTTTGGGTTTCAATCAGTCATTGACTTTCGCGAAAGTACTAGGCAAATTCTCGTATTTAGAATGTATTTAGGTTTGATTGGGTTTCAATCAGTCAGTCATTTTCTAGACGGATATAGGCAAATGCTAGTATCTACACTGAGAAAAAGAAATCGTTGAATGTGCAACATGCATTTTGTTGTCTCGAAATTTTCTTGTTTTAAAAGTTGCTCAGACATGCTAAATAAGCAGATAGTTTAAATGTATATTTGCTTACTGCCTAACTATACTGTTTTGTTATGCGAATCAAAAATCTAGTTGAACGTATTTAAAGATACAATTTTGTTAAACCAACTGAATTTTGGATGGATGAACGACTTTTTTTTTCAGTGTAGAATATTTTTGGGCTTGTTTGCGTTTAAAGAAGTCAATAATTTTTCTGAAAGTTCTAGTCACCCCCATGGAAATTTATATACGCAAAAATATACTGGAAATTTATTTTATTAATAATTGTAATATATGTGAAATGTATGCCATATATTGAAAATATATGTTGCATATATGTGCCAAATTCTAATTTTCGTAACGTTTTTATATATGAGATGTATATGCGTGGTATTACTATATATCAATGTATCATATATCAATGATATATGTAGCATTTACCCTGCATATATACCACATATATACTGCATAAATGGTACATATATGCCTCATATATACAGATAAGCGTAGCATATCTGTATATAGTGTTTATATGTAATGGTGTACTTTAACTGTAAGTTAAGTTTTTTTAAGTTTAAGTTTTAAGTTTTATTAAGTTTAACCGTAATAGTGTTTATACACAGCATATATTTCTTGTCAGGAATATGTATCAAAAATGTATGCGTCATATATGCCGCATACATTTTTGATATATTTTTCTGACAAAAAATAGATTGAAAATATATCGAAAATATATGGGTCACATATGCGTCATATTTTTGGTGCATGTATACTGAATATATACGTATTATTCTATTTTTCGTCACTATATATGCGACCGATATATATATATATATATATATATTAGGGTGATTCGTTTCAGGGCAACTTTTTTTTTGGACCCATCGTGCCCGAAAACCTTTAGTTGGTACCCAAAAACGAACTTTCGTGAAAGGGGGGTGTTGTCAAAAAATATTTAGAGGTCGCGAATCAAAATTGAAAGCTTCCCATTTGATTAACATTGAAAAAAATGTTTTTCTCACTATTAGTGTTACCATTCCGCGAATTTTGATGTCGCGATATTTTCCAAGTGGGTTCTCATAGGAAATATGATACTCCACAATAAAGTTCATTGAGCCATGGCCGTAAATTCAACCGTTTCAGCGGCATCATTATTTCAAGTGAATACTGTGCAAAATATCTATTCAAACGGCTGTAACGCCTAAGCTATTAGATATATCGAAAAAAATTCAGATGAGAACTTTATAGAGAAAGTAATTTTCTACAAAAAAGTCTTATAAGCCGAGCCCGAAAATTCAACTCTTTCTCAGCTATAGGTGGAAGAAGTAAAATAAATAGATTTTTTTTTAAACAAAAACAGATCTATTTATTTTACTTCATCCACCTATAGCTGAGAAAGAGTTGAATTTACGGGCTCGGCTTATAAGACTTTTTTGTAGCAAATTACTTTCTCTACATAGTTCTCATTTGAATTTTTTTCGATATATCTAATAGCTTAGGCGTTACAGCCGTTTGAATAGATATTTTATACAATATTCACTTGAAATAATGATACCGCTGAAACGGTTGAATTTACGGACATGGCTCAATGAACTTTATTGTAAAATATCATATTTCCTATGAGAACCCACTTGGAAAATATCGCGATATCAAAATTCGCGGAATGGTAACACTAATAATGAGAAAAACATTTTTTTCAATGTTAATCAAATGGGAAACCTTCAATTTTGATTCGCGACCTCTAAATATTTTTTGACAACACCCCCCTTTTCACGAAACTTCGTTTTTGGGTGCCAACTAGAGGTTTTCGGGCACGATGGGTCAGAAAAAAAAAGTTACCCTGAAACGAATCACCCTAATATATATATATATATATATATATATATATATATATATATATATATATATATATATATATATATATATATATATATACACATATATACACATATATATGTAGCATATATTTTCTGCATATATTTTACGTACATAAATTTCCATGGGGGCAAATGCTAGTATCAAAAATGTATTTATAGCACAGTGTGACCTAAACCCGCACTTTACGCACGCTTTTCCGTGACCTAAGTAGCCCTTTTTTACACCGTACAAAAATCGATCGCCTAACTTCACAGATGTATGAAAAACAAAAGAAAATACTTTTAAATGTCATTTCAAGCTTGAAAATTCATAGCGGACAAGTAAAGAGACAGGGATAGGTTAGCGATTCTCCTAAAAACATTTTCATGTTGTACAAAAAATTACAGCGAAATCAAAACGAAACGCTGACCCATAGTTTGTTGTATGGAAATTATATCTTTCATTCCGAAATGGACAGTTCGGGAAGTGAATTTAGTGAAGATGAGATAAACGAAATTGTTCCAGACGCTATAAAAAAAATAGCGAAATCGGTGACTCTAAACTTGTTGCCCAGTAAATCGAAAACATTGTATACAGCAGCGTATAACGCATTCAATGGCCCTAGCAGCAATCTAACATTGAATAATTGCAATGTCACACGAACATGCGGGACTGACAATAAGATGGTGCAAACCGACAAAAGCGGTTAAAAAAAAATCGTTACAGTTTGTAAAATTGGTGTTTTAATTACATGCGTTGAAAAAATTAAAGTTATTCCTCTTGTTTCACCTACTTTTGTGTACATTATTTAATAAACGTACATGGATTATCGAAATTATTATTCTGGTGTGACAGTTTTTCAATTTTTTTTCTTCTGTGCTGGACTTGCGGTTAACGTTGAGATTATATGATATTTTAACGCAAGTTTAAAAATGATAATTTCATCCCTCGGGGGGGCTGCGCCCCCCCGAACGCCCCCTCTACACCCCCCCCCTCCCCGCGTTCGAGGCGGGTTTATGTCACATGTGCTATAAAATAGTATACGATACTCGTGACCTGAGTAGCGAGTAGTATAGGCTACTTAGGTCACACGTATCGTAATATACTATTGGATTTGTTTGAGTTTCAATCAATCAATAATTTTCTAGAAAGTTCTAGTTAAATACTAGTATCTAAAATGTGTGTTTGGGTTTGTTTGGATTTCAATCGATCAATAATTTTCCAGAAAGTTCTAGTCAAATACTAGTATCTAAAATGTGTGTTTGGTTTGTTTGGGATTCAACCAGATTTCTTCAAATGCACATTTGAACAAATAGTAGGAAGAGAGGGTGGGGCACATCACTTCAAAGCTTGATATTTCGCAAACGGGGCAAAAATGCTCTATGGAGCTGGAATTTAGTTTTGCAAGACCTGTCCAATGACACCCCACTCCATGGGGTGTGCTGAGCAAAAAATAAAAGTATAGCAACACGCGTGTACGTTTCTCGGGTGCGTTCATTCAACTTTACACCCGACGCGCGCTTAATAATGAAGGGAGAGAAGGCGCGTATTATTCCGCGGCGAGATATATCCGGCAGCGCGAGCTCCGCGGGTGGCGAGCTTCGAGCGTTGATAGCCACTCCGGCGTTCTTTTGCGCGCGAGAATGCATATCTCTTGGTTACGAGAGATGCGCACCAACCTGTCGCTCTTGCGCATCGCAAAATTCCATCAAGCTTCTAACGACGTTCGAAGCTACGCGTTCAATGACACCCGTCGTTTCTTTTGCACTTTTTTCCCTCGTCCTTGTTACGACTTGTCTCATCCTTTGGAGGCTTCTCAATTACCTAATTACTCGCTCGTAATCGTCGACGGCTTCCCCGAGCACTGTTGGACGCACCGAGTGATCTCTAGATCTGTACACCATCGTCGAAAAGTTGGAAACATTTTTCACGATTTTTCCACCGGATGTGATTTTCAAAAACAAAGGGTCTATTTTTTTGAAACGCCAAACTGCTAATTTTATTTTTGATTGAGTTTTCGATCGAATTAAGATAGCGTGCTTTCTTACTCGCGGACTTGTGTGCGTAGGACGAAGGCCATACGCAATTTACTTGTAATAGTCGCGGCTACGCACTGTCCGTGTAGGTAATTTTGCCCTGGGCACTTGGAAGCTTCTTTGGAACAGGAAGCCGGTCATTCGCGGATGAAGAAACTCTATAAAGGCGCGCGTGAACCTTCCGCCCAACTGTTTCTCTCTCCCTCTATCTTCTTCTCTTTGTGCTTCCCGTGTCTCTCTTGGCCACTTCGCAGTCACATTGAACGTTTTTTTCACAAAGGAAGCACTAGACGCTTCTTTTTTGACATTTTGGACATTTTTTTTTTCAATAAATTCGTCATCTGAGTATTTTTGTAGGACGATTAAAAAAATAGTTCCCAAAGTGGCTATGATTTTTTTCATCGGCGAAACCAGGTTAGCTTTTATTGATTTTTCAAGCTTTTTGCTTTATTTTTCTATCTTTTTGCTTTATTATGATTTTTCAAGCGGTATTTTCCAAAGTTTGTATGCTCATGTGAGTTTTTTCAATACCATTCCTTTACCTTCCCCCCTCGTGCTACTTCACTT